>PVJD01013352.1:0-34443 GCA_004026545.1 Mormoops blainvillei
ATCAAAGGTGGCTCAGTGGCATTTCTTAAAACAACTGTCTTGCAAGATGAGGAACTCGGGAGAACTCGGGAGCTCCGGGGAACTCGGGAGGACGGGCTGCAGGTTCCCTCCGGGCAAAAGAAAGGCAAAGCCTGCGGTATTGACCCGAACTGTGAGACACCCTGCGCCACCAATCAGAGAGCAGACTGGGCGGAAGGGAGGTGGCTCCTACACTAGTGTTCTCTCCGCTGTTGGGCTCCTCGCGCAGCAGCGTTTGGCGAGTTTGTGAACCGCTGTTTCGGTGCTGTTTTCCTGTGCCTCGTCTGTCACATCTCCTTTGTCCTCCTGCTCGGCCCTGCAATGCCGGTGGACCTCAGCCAGTGGTGCGGGCCCTTGAGCCTGCAGGAAGTGGAAGAGCAGCCGCAGCACCCGCTGCAGGTCAAATACTCTGGGGTGGAAATCGACGAACTGGGCAAAGTGCTGACGCCCACCCAGGTACACGAGGGCAGGGTGGGAGTAGGGGGCTGCAGGCCGTTGGGACCGGGACCGCGCGGAGTGGGCAGACATTTCAGCCTGCGTGGCCCCGGTCCACTGAGGGGGGAAGGGTCACGGTGCGCGTGCTATGGGCCTACCGGCTACTGGTGACGCGGCGCGGTCTGCGGGAGTAATTAACCCACTTTCCCAGGACCTGTAGGCACAGGCAGGATTCTAGGCCCGAAACAGCCGGGACCGCAGGGGCGAGGGCAGGGTCCAGGAGGGGGATCGTAGCCAGGAATCAGTGGGCTTTGGTCGCCGGTGCGTCCCCAGAGCCTCTCCTCTGGTTTCGGGATTTTAGGTCTCCTTTTGGTGAGCAAACGCCCCACCCGAGGACATATGACACATTACGTAACCGGTGATTATCAGTGCCCGGGGAGGCCTCCTTTGTTTTAGCCAGCAAGAGCGTGGTAGGGCCGCGGGCATTGTTTTACCGTTTGGCTTCTGAAGACCGTGGTGGAGGCGGGACCAGGTCATGGCGGCTGAAAGAGGAGATACCTGAGTGACCGTTGTGAGTAGGTCACGAAGTCCGGGGCAGTGGTGTGAATACAATCGCTATCTGTGACACTTTATTGTTTTGGATGTTTAAATATGACGTGCCCATATCTCAGCCACCCTTTTCTCATTCTCACTGCCCACGCCTGGCTTTCATGTTTTCTGTGCATTTCTAAATATCTAGTTAATTGCGATTTCACTTTAGTAGTCCCCGGGTAACCTCCTAGTCACCAAATCTGGAGACCCAGTCATTCCAGACCTTGTAAGGTTATTGTTAAGAGGCCTCAGTCAGCACCAGGGTAGAAATCTGACCCCAACTCTTTTTGTTAATAACATGCTAGGGTGCCAACCTCGTAGTATTATTGTTGGGACTAAAATAAATAATGTAAAGAGTATATGAAACTTCAGCTCCTGGCTCTTAGTTGCGTCAATACACTTTAGCTTTTCTTAATAATCTACTGTGTTGGGAACCTGAGTGTTGGTTACCTTAGCATTTTTGGCTTTTTAACTCTAAACTGGTTCCTTCCTGCAGGTTAAGGACACTCCCACCAGTATTTCATGGGATGGCCTTGATCCAAGTAAACTCTACACCTTGGCCATGGTAGACCCGGATGCTCCAAGCAGAAAGGACCCGAAATATAGGCAAGTTGGGGAAAGTTGGGGAACTGCAGGTCATCCAGATATGAGCTGGTGCTTTTCCCACTGTATAGGTCTTTCACTGGACATGCTGTGCTGGTAGACTTGGATCGGGATGTCCACATGCATGCTTAAGCCAGAGTGTACATTTCTGGTCTCTTTACTCCCTAGAGCAGGAGACTAGAAACTACTGCTGAGAACCAGATCTGCCTGAGGCCTGTTTTTGTACAGCCTCATGAGCTAAGGATAGTTTGTACATTTTTTAAGAATGGGGAAAGAAATTAAAAGAAGAATACTTTGTGACATCTGAAAATGGAATGAAATTCAAATTTCATTGTCCACAGAAAAAGGTTTATTGGAGCACAGCCATGATAACTTCTGTAAGTCTTGTCTTTGACTGCTTCCGTGCTACAGCCAGAAAGTTGAGGTGTAGTGACAGACAGTGTGAACTGCAAAGCCAAAAACATTTACTGTCTGGCTCTTTATGGAAAATTTGCTGGTCTTTGCTCTAGTCGGTCTCAGAGGGAGGGAGGTGCTGGGTCCCCCCTTTTGCAGACACATGAGGTTTGCACCGACCAAGAAAGCGGACTGCCTAGTTCATAGCTGCATCCTGGCACGGAACGTGGGCTTCATGCTCGTTTGCTGGCGGTGCTGTGAGTGCATACTAATTTCCTGTGGTGTTGATGGTCCTGTATTCTCTCGTAGGGAATGGCAGCATTTCCTGGTTGGCAACATGAAGGGCAACGACATCAGCAGTGGTACAGTTCTTTCCCAGTATGTGGGCTCTGGGCCTCCCAAGGGCACAGGTCTGTAAAGGCTGCTTTTAGGGGAGGAGGGTGGGGAGCCTGGGTGCACATTAGATTTGGCCTAATGTGCTGCCAATTTTAGTCCAAGTCTTAGAACTTTATTCTTGTATTTATTATTTATAAGAGCCCTTACCCTAGTGGAGGGTTCAGGCAGTGAAGTTCACCTCCAAGGCAGCAGAGTCAGGTGGCTAGAACCTCAGGTTCTGGTTAGATGGACTCTGTTGGCATTGTCTCTTAGCCGTTAAGCGTTTAGTAAGCAGGGAAGCCTGAGAGAAGATACTGAGGAAGCAGTGTTGCAGTATGGTTGAAATAGCTACCTAGAGGGGCTGCACATGGGTTGAACGCAGTTAAACCATCTAAGTTGCATTTTCCGCTGTGGCCCTGTGGGATCTCTGAGCTTTTAGTTCTCATAAAAGCGCTCAGAAATGATCATAGTTTCCAAATTAATTATTAAAAATTGGCTTCTTTATCTCTCTATAGCTTCCTTTTGTCTTGAAAATCTAGTGCGGTATCTTGCATACATTTGGAAGGCTTTAAGAACTATATTGAACACGCGTGTGCGCACACACACACACACACACACACATTGTATTGTATTGTGTTATATAAATAGACCAAGTTAGAGAAGTGTTGCCCAAGCTAATGGTGGGACAAGGAAGGAGTCATAGCATCCTAGCTTTTGTACACATTGTCCAGCCACGAGTTAGTCTGCAGATGGACCAGAGGGCCCCTGAGGACAGTTGGCCATAGACTCCTGTCTTATCTGTAGGTCCCAGAAGCTTCAGATGGCTTCAGCCCTCTCATGCATTCATAAAGGAAGGCGAAGGTACATCTTTTTCAGGGATCTAGTAAGTTCTCTGGGGCAGTTATGAAATTAGGCAGATTAATTATGAGAAGTACACATTTGAGAATAAATCAGTTCTCTCAAGTAGGAGCTGTGTTCTTATTAACAAAGAAGCCTCAGTAACTCATATTTTCTTTTCCTTTTTTTCATAATTCTTTTAGTAAGGTTTAACTTACATGTAATAAAACACAAGATTATAAGGATTTAGACAATGGATATTGATGGATGCATACCTTTTGAAGTTAACTTTTCCCAGAGTTGACCATTTTCTCACACTTGTCTCCATAGATTACTTTTGTATGCATATAAGTGATACATGATATGCATTTGTTTTTGGTGATTGGTCATTTTCACTCGAGATAATGTCCGAGTTTCATCCACGTGTTGTTTGTATCAGTAATTCATTCCTTTATTGCCAAGTGGTATTCCATTGTGCAAATATACCACACTTTGTGTAGCCATTCACGTGTGAATGGACATTTGGGCTGTTTCCATTGTTTGGATATTATGAATAAAGCTGCTGTACACATTCTTGTCATTTTGTGGGCATAGGCTTCCATTTTTCTTGGGTAAATACCTAGGAGTAGAATTTTTGGGTCATTGAAATTACCCAAGAGTTCTAAATGATTGAAGAGTTTTATGCTGTGATCAGCAGTATATGAAAGTTGCAGAAGACCCATCTAAGATTCATGTAGTTCCATGTCAAAACTCATCCATGTTGTAGCATGTAACAAAATTGCTTCTTTTTTAAGGCTGAATAATATTCTATTGCGTATTTATACCAAGTTTTGTTTATCCTTTCATTTGTCAATGGATATTTGAGTTACTCCCACCTCTTGACTATTAATAAATGTGCACGCAGTGGTGTAGTAAACATGGGTGCACAGATACCTAAATAGCTTAAAAAAACAACTCATGGCACCTGTTTATGTCCAGTACTTAATGCTGCAAGGTTCATAGAGTGCAAGCTGGCTCATTTTAAAACATTCTTTGCCAAAAAATGTTGGTTGAAGTGAGGTGGGCCATTTCTTTGAAAGCAGGTCTCTTGTCTTCCAGGGAAGTAAGTTTTGGTACTAGAAAGATAATGTTCCCCTTCAGCCTGTGTAGGCGTGGTTGTGGTGTGATGAGCACCTGGTCGGTGATTTGCAGGTGCCCTTCATCCGCTTCTCATATTTTTTAGCACCTCCTATGTGCCAGGCACTAAGGAAGGTAGATTCTAGGGTGATAACTGTCCACAAGACAAACGGTGTAGCTTCATGAGGCTGTCTTTCCAATGAGGTGATGGAATTAAAAAGTAAGAGTTTTAGGTAGCCATGTTTCAGTGACAGAGATAGAATGGGCACCCTCGTGGGACTTGTGGGAAATGACTGCTGCTCAGCTCCTGCTGGAGATGGGCAGGAGTCCGGAGTGGGATGAATGAGGAGCTGAGACAGTAGGAGGGGCGGGCAAGGGCCAAATCCTGTAGGTCCTAACAGGCCGTAATGCAGTGGTGGACTTTGTGTGAATTGCAGTGGAGTGACATTGGATGATTTTCAGCAGTGAGTGACCCGACTCCCTCTGGGTTCTCAGTGTCCTTATAACTGGGGTGGCCTGGATCCTCCAAGTTGGCACATTCTGTGAAATGGATGATGTCTCCATCAGATGCCTTGCTGTGTATACATCTTCCTTCCTGTTTCTCCCTTCAGGCCTTCATCGCTACGTCTGGCTGGTTTATGGGCAGGACGGGCCACTGAAGTATGACGAGCCCATTCTCAGCAACCGATCTGGAGACCACCGTGGCAAATTCAACGTGGCATCTTTCCGCAAAAAGTACAAGCTTGGGCCCCCAGTGGCTGGCACGTGTTACCAGGCAGAATGGGACGACTATGTGCCCAAGCTCTATGAGCAGCTATCTGGGAAGTAGGGGAAAGCCAGGAGACAGCGCCCTGGGGGTCCCAGGCAGTGTCCTCAAGTTCAGTGATGCATGTAGGTTTCTCCTCTTCCCTGTTCGCATTCTCACAGGCAAGACCTTAGCAGATAGTGGTGTAGGGTAACTTTTCCTTCTGCCTATCCTTTATAATTGTACAGGGTCTCACACCCTGGTTTATGTTTTGATCAAATTTGGACTTTATTTTGGGGACTACTTTGGTACTATGATATGGCCATCAGATTGTTAATATAAGAAGAGCAGCCCAGAATTTAAAGGAGAAAAAGTTTAGGTAAGAAGAATATGTCTACCATAATAGTATAGAGCATCAGAAAATCTCTAAGGGTGCCCGGGTTGGTGTAGCTCAGTGGATTGAGCGTTGGCTTGTGAACCTGTGGTCGCTGGTTCAATTCCTCAGTCAGGGCACATGCCTGGGTTGCTGGCCAGGTCCCCAGTAGGGGGTGTGTGAGAGGCAACCACACACTGATGTTTCTCTCCCTCTCTTCCTCCCTTCTCCTCTGTCTAAAAATAAAATAAGTAGAATCTTTAAAAAAAAATCTTTAAGGGAGATTAAAAAAAAAAGATTCATCGCCTGTGCGATTGTGAGCCCAAATCCAGAATTGTGCTGGTAGCATATTCTGAGATGTGTTTTCACAGCCCTGTCTCTCTGGCATGTGCACTAAGCCCCAGTGTACTCCTCGGGTTGGTTACCAGATGTCAGTATTCTGCGCCGGCTCCTTTAAAGAGCAGAGCTCGCTTTCCTGCTGAGGCATAGCTGTCTAGCTGAGCTGCAGGGCTGGGTGAGAGGTTATCAGAAGCCCATGAGTGTGCCTGTTAAATCGATCACTGTTCATTGGTGTAACAAAAGCCAGTCTGGAGTTGCTGAATGTTGTATTAACTCTGCTGTTTGCCTGTAGTTGAATAAAAGCATTGTGTGGACTAACTGAGCCTCCAGATATTTTGCCCATTTGAATATGGAGTTTCATGAATGTGGGAAGTCAAGAGACAACTTGAAAGGGTGAATATTTCCTTTCCCAGGCCAGCCAAAAAGACTGGGACTTGATTCAGGGACCATACAGAAGGTCCGCACTTGTACCCATGCCATTAAACTATAGCAGGAACGACCATTCATTTACGTTTGAAATTTTTAAAAAATCACAAAACTTTAGCAAAGTCTTCTCGCCCAGAAAGCACCTTTGCTTTGTCCACCACGGTGTAGTTGTGCAGACACCAAAACAATTGGCTAAGAAATAGCCTACACATGTCTTTGCTCCGACTTATAATCCATAGGAAGCAGTACCAAGGGGGAGGAGAATGCAGCCAGAACACCAACAACCGTTGATGTACCAAAAGAAAAGAAAGGCGTTGGAAGGTGTCACTGACCTGGCCTCTGATGAAGACGGGGATCCTGAATTAGGCCTGGCAGGTGCTGAGCAAGGCTGAGCATTCCCCCACCTTTCGCTGCTGTACTTCTCTGAAAAACTTGCAAATGTTGCTTCATGTAGTCTCTGGGGGCAGATAAAGTAGAGAATAATTTTTTTAACTTTAGGGTTCTACAATTCGTTTTTTAAAGAATTATTTTTATCCCTGGCTGGAGTGGCTCAGTAGATTGAGCATCGGCCTGAAAGCCGAAGGGTCATGGCTCAATCCGCAGTCAGGGCACATGCCTGGGTTGTGGGCCAGGTCCCCCCAGTTGGGAGTGTGCAGGAGGCGGCCGAAGGATGTTTTTCTCACACATCGATGTTTCCTTCTCTCCCCCTTCCCCTCTCTAAAAATAAATAAAGCTTTTTAAAAATTAAAATTTTATGAAACAAAAGTTGTAGAAACAACTACCCAGTTGACCTTAAAAATGAATGTGAAAGGTAATGCACATGGTTAGAGAAAAGAAACAGTGTAGGAAGGAAATGCCTTTCCCCTTTCCGTCTTGTCCACGGTTACCAATTTTCTTTCAGAAGAAAATGCAAATACTGATATCAGTATTTCTTTACATATTTATCCTTAAAAGTTATAGTCTTGCTATACAAACTGGTATACATAGTTTTGCTCTGTCTTTCCCCAACTAATGTACCCCCGTGCAATATGTGTTCAGTTAATAGGTTAGCACAATTCATGTCATTTTGGACAAATACTCTATTTTATGGGTATTCACCGATCCAGTTCCCTACTATGGTTAGGTTATTTCTGGTGATTTGCTGTTATAAACAGTGCTTCAGCAAACGCTTTTGTGTATAAAATGCTTTTGCAAGTAATTTAGTGGAATTAACTCCTAGCATTGAAATAATCAGCTCAAAGAATATATACATTTTCAAGGCTGATGCTGACAAGCCACCCTCCAAAAAGATCATACTGATTATATTCCTGTCAACGGTATATGAAAGTGACTTTTTCCATACCCTTACCAGTTTTCTCAAACTTTACACATTTGACAATTTTATATTTATGTATGTTTAAAATCATTCACTCCAAAGTGTTTGAGACTTGTATCTTGGTATCCACAGTACTTTTTTAGTTATAGTCTGAAGATTTATGAGGAATTACAGTAATCCGTTTTCTTATCTAAAACAGGTATAGACTCATGAATGATTCTGGAATAAGTCAACAAACCAACCAAGAAAGGTCAAGTGAATGCACAAGAAGTTCACATAAAAAGAATAATACACACGGAAAAATGTTAGTAACCTTAGAAACAATGGGATACCATGTTCTGCCTATTAAATTGAGAGTAGAAATGGCCCTGTCCAAGGGCACATCACTAGGAAGCAGATGCTCCAGGTTCAGAATAAATATATTTTACTTATTTTTAGAGAGAGGAAAAGTGTAGGGGGGAGAAAGAGAGAGGGAAACATCAATCCGTTGCCTCCTATACATACCCCGTCCAGGGACTGAACCTGCAACCCAGGCCTGTGCCCTGACTGAGTACCGAATTAGCGATCTTGCTTCGTGGGACAAAGCCTAGCCAGCGAGCCACACGAGTCAGGGCTGTGTGTAATTTTTTATTTAATGTTTCCCTTCTCTATTAGACTGGACCCTTCATGAAGGCAAGGACAAGTAATCTCTGCCTCCTAACCAGACTGTTTAGAGACTTATTATTTAATGTAATTAAATACTAGTAAGATTTACGTCTACCACTTTACTATGTTTTCTCTCTGCTCCTTTTTCTTAATACCTCTGCTCTTCCTTTCCTGCCCTCTTTTGGATTATCTGAATATTTTAACCTATTAGTTTTTTGGCTAATACATCTTTTGGTGTTCTTTTTTGGTAGCTGGAGTTACAATACACGTAACTAATGTTTCCGTCTGCCTACAATAAAAATTGTACCGCTTCATGTAAAGTGCAAAAGCGTGACAACCAGTAGGTTCTTTAACCCCCAACCTTTATGCAATAGTTGGCATATGGGTTACATTTAAATATGTTGAAGTCCTCATCGGAAAATGTTACAATTTTTGCTTTCAACACTATATATATATTTTAAAGCAGTTCAAAGAATATGAGGGGGAAAGCCTTTCATATTTATCTAGATATTTACCATTTGCTGCTCTTCCTTCAATCCCAGAAATTCAAGTTTTCTTCTGGTACCATTTCCTTTCAGTATGAAGAATTCCTGTAGCATTTCTTGTAGAGTAAGCCTGCTGGCAATGAATTTTCAATTTTTCTTCTCAAAATGGTTTTATTTCACCCTCATTTCTGTCTAGGTTGCTTTTCCACAATCCACCTGCTTTTATTCTTCAGTGTCCTCAGTTTGTTTAGTTTTTTAATTGTATTCAACAGGAAAGATTTACACTGCTCTGCCAAACTGGAACAATAAAAATGTATGTTTTTATATAGTATCATTTCTATGGCAATATATATTACTAAATTAGAATCAGAGGGTTATATGGAGTTCTTACAGGGGCATACTTTCAGTTGCCCAGGAATACTCTTTTTCAAGTGATATATAAATACATAATTACAGATGATGGTAAATTCAAGAAATAAACTTTGACTCAGTTAACTAGACAGTACTAAACATTCTCTGACACCCTCTGTGACTCTATTTGTTGCAGTTCCTTCAAACTCCTCATAGCACCCAGTCCTTGCCTTATCATGGTTCATCTCAGTCCATTGTTGATTAACTGTCTACTACTAATTTGCTTCTGTTTTGGTTGAGATTTAAACCGTGAGCTCCAGCAGAGTAGTGACCCCATCCTTCTTTCTTACTACTACACCCCCAGGCACACAGTAGGTGCTCAACAAATATTTCCTGAATGAGTGTATGCTAATCCTGGCAGTTCTAATCCCCCTCCCCTACTTCCTTTGTCTACTTATTACCATGTAAGATGACTTATTATAATTACTGTGTATTATCAGTTTCCTCCTACCCCCAATGTAAGCTCCATTAGGGCAAGGATCTTTATCTGTTTGAGATACATTGATGTATCTTAAGCATCTGGCCAGGCATCTGACATATAAGGTACTCAGTAAATACTTGAATGAATCATTGCAAATCAAAGGTAAGCAGCCCTTACTAATTACTATGTATGAGAAACCTGTAATAAGTTTTTAAGTCACAGGAGTTGAGTGTGTGCTGAAATTATAGGACACTGGCTCTCTGCCGCTGTCCCAGCACCTCCTTCATACCTGTTCTCTTGCTGCCATTCTGGTCTTTGTCTATTCTCACTGCCTCCTGGTGCAGGTACTAGGAGTTGGAAGACAGCCTGTCCCAGGTGTTAGGAGCAAGGACCCACGCTCCTTCCTTCTGATCTTCTGGTAACTCTGCCCTGGAACACATCACTGACAAACTTGTGGAGAGGGAAATTTTAAAAAGATCATCTGTCATCTCAGACATAAGGCCTTCTCACAAGCTAGTCAGACGTTTTTCACTACAGGGAGAAATGGATGAAATAGACTTTATGAAGTTTTTCTTACTGAAGATTTAATGTCCTGAATGGTGGTATGACCTATGCTTAGGAGTGTTCTGAAATCAGACAAGTCTAGATTCAGTCTACACCACCACCACTTACCCTGGTCTGAGCTTATTTCCTCATCTGTAAAATGCTTAGTGTTGCGTCCCATCACATGGGAGGCATAAGTGTGAAACGCAGGTTACCTATTTTTCATGGGTAACTGAGTCGTCTTTCCAGTCCTTTGTAATATTATTTTCTGTTTTACCTAACACAGAAACTTCGGTGAACTAAGCTGCTTAGGAACTAGGTGATAAAAGCTTTATGGTTGGGGTTAACCCATGCTGATAATTATTTTGTAGATTTTGAGTCTACCTCTCTGCTTCAGTCTGTTATAGTGAACATGACTGATCACATGGGTCTGTGATGACTGAATATTCTGGAGGATACAACAGTGATCTTCAGGTCATCATTCTCAAGTTTAATTTTCAATGTCCAGGGCTTAGAACCCTAACAATATGAGATCTTACTGAGACTGTCTTAAACCCAAAGCCATATCCATATCCTAGAAATTAAATATTTTACCACCTTATTGATATGCACATAAAATTACTCTAATAAAAACAATGTGAGGGGTAGGGGATCTGTTACAGTGGATCACTTCAAACATTTGGCTAGAATTTCTTCATAGCCTGCCTTTAAGGGGGTCCAATTTCTCAGCAGTATGCACTTTGACACACAACTGGCACACTGGTGTGCGAGTGTGCATACGCATGCAAGTCTGCCTTTTTCTGTTCTTAAGGGCAAAAAGGTGCAGTTGACCACTTCAAACAGTGCAACACTACTACCTTTAATCCTGTAGAAGAACTAGGAAGACAGAGCTTTACCTGGAAATTGCAAATGGTTCTTCTGGGAGCAACTGGCGCTACGGAGAACAGTTTCTGGAGGGTGGCTCTCCATCTGAATTATGAGCCGGTAAACCTAGAAGGGAAACTTCCTGCTACAATAACACAGCAAGGCGATGTGATGAACACTTTTATTTACAAATATAATTAAAAGCTCTGACAGTTATCATGCTCTTCCTTGGAACCTGAAAAATGTTTTGTTTTGTTTTTTTTTAAAGTGCATGCAAAAGAAGTAAAGCCTTTTTTTTTTCATCATTTTTTATTGTAAGAAAATACACAGTTTGAAAGTGTGAATAATGCAATATTTATGACCAAGATATGGGACTTAGGGAGGGAAGGGAAATAAAGAAAAAGATCAAGATGATCTGATTGAGAGACAGTGTTGAACTCCAAATACTGAATTGGAAAAGGAGGGAGGTGGGGAGGAATAGGAGGAGGAAGTAAAAAAATTTGATCAGAGAAACAGTTAAAATACAATATGAAAATAAGTAATACCTCTCCTTAAATTCCTTCTATACACAAAATACACGATTTGCCAAAGCCCAATTTGTGCTACTGGGATTCTGTGAGCTCCTTAAGTGTATTCACATCCTCTGCAACAGCAGAAAATGATTATGATACAATCAGAATATGCTGAAGACAAGTTAAACTCTTGCCAGCAGGTTCTTAAAAATCACAAGATCTCTTCACCCCACCCACCCCCCATCCCCAAAAAAGTAATAATATGTCACCACTGATATGTACATCACAATTAGTTTCTGTAAAATGTATCAAATTTTCAATCTTTAATAAAACTTTGTTTTTTTTTATTCCTGATGAATAAATACCAAAAAAATAAAATAAAATAAAATAATGCAGCAGCTAGTTAAGGTGTAAGGCTGCGGATATTGTGTCTCTCTCCCCCTTGGCATTTATTATTATTATTATTTTCTTTTTTTTGCTTTACTTCCACAGATTGGTGGTAATGAGGGATTGCTTAAAGCAATATACGTCCACTTTTTTTTGTTGTTGGCTTATTGGTTTTGTTAAAACTGTCTCCAAAGTTTTCACTGAAACATTTTGAATCACATCAATACTGTGACGTGTACTATGAATAGAAGAGATGGCCAGGTTTTGGCCAGCACTGAAAGTTGACACGGGGGGAGGAAGGGGGCCCCTGATGGAGTAAGAATAAACAGGCACTAGTCCGACACGATGTCAGTAAGAGTAAGAGAGAGAGAGAGAGTGAGAGCAACGCCCGTTAAAATGGGGAATGTGGTTTTGCAGGGTCTGAATTTTTTTCTGTTTTATTACTTTTTTTTGTAAATGGCAAAAAAATTTAATCTCATCTATAGTCCTCCTTAGGAAAATCTAATGTAACCAAATTCCCAAATCCCATTCTGAGGCTCTCCATGTCAAAAGTTTCAATCTCTCGCTCTTGCCTTTCCAATAGATTCTTTATTCTCTCGCTGCGTTCCTTCTGAAGGGCAGCCAGCTCTTCTTCAATCTGAAATAAGCACAATGAGCAAATCTTAATGGAAAGGCTCTCCCAACAGGTACCCACATGCACACGTGCACATACATGCACACATAGACACAAACATACAGGAACTAAGAGTAAACTAGACTGGGGCAGGATGGGAGGGTCCTTGATAAATGTCTTGTATCTGATCCCTTATATTTAAAACTTACAAGAATAAAAATGTGGGTCACCTGGGGCTAAGCACTACCACTCTAGCAAGCCAAGCAGCTGGGCTGATCTAGGCCAGTGTCCTGTCTCAGCAGGAGATAGCTCAGGAGAAGGTGAAACACACTAAAGCACAATTAGACTGTGCCGCTATCCCACAGAGAGCCAAATGCCCCTTGGGTCATTAGCAATTTAGTTTTAGAACAGGAGCTGGGACAACAGTCTTTTACGCTGATAGCAGGGAACTACCGGAAGAAAGCACAAATAACTGGTTAAGCAAATAAATGCTTAACAGCTTTGAGATGCTTTATGAAATCTTTTCTACTTCATATTCTTTGGCAATATTTAAAGCAATGAATATTTCAATTCAGATAACATTTATTATGCATGGCAATATCAACCTCTCTTCATTTCAATTTTTTTAAAGAGCCCTACTGGTGATTTCTTTTCATTTAGAAAGAGCTAAAAATAAAAGCCAAATCTGCACTTGGCTTCCTCATGCCATTTAGCAGTCATGCTATCAGCTTGTAGTACCTTTCATATGTCATATCGACTACCCACTAACCCATGTATTCCTCTGGCTGTGAAGGTGGAGGATTTCCTAGCAGAGTAACAGAAAGCGCTTAGGCTCTGGGATCAGATTTATGCAGGTAACCTACTGTGTTGAGCCTTAGTACCGTGCCTGTACTAAGGATGGAGATTATGCCAACCTCTTGGACACTAGGAATGTAAAAGCAGATAATAAGTGAACAGTGCCTACTTTAGTCGCCAGGTACACAGGCAGGGCTCAAGAAATGGCAGATCCCTAGGCTGTGCCCCATCCTCCACCCATAGGAACACTCTCATACCTTCTGCTCAAGATGTGCTCTGCGCAGGGACACCCTCTGCTCTAGCTTCTGGAGCTCACGTTCATGTTGTGCCTCTGTTTGCATCTTGATTTTGCTCTGATAGGCATTGAGCAGCTCCATTTCCTGCTGGAGCTGTAGCCTCAAGGCCTGGCATTCTGCTTCTTGAGCCTCATCTAGCCGTAACTGCGGGCACAGAAGACACACACTGTAATTCGCTCCTCGCTTACAGCACTTGGTGACTACTGGAAGATGTTTCAGTGTTTGGATTGTAACAAGTTCCCTCAGAAAAAGATGCCCTGGGTGCATCCAGAATTAGGAATCAAAAACATATAGCACACTCTTCCCAATGGGCTACAAATTTCTAAAAACATGTTCTTAAAACACTCTTTCTTAAAGAAAAAAAAAATTCTTAAGAAAAATCATACTAGCAGGAGTCAGGAATGCTACACACTCCAGTGATTAAACTGGGGACTTTGGAGGCAGACTCTTGAACCTAAACTCCACCATTCACTTAGCTGAGTCACCTTGGCAAATTACTTAACCTCTCCCAGTCTCATTTCTTTTTCATCTTAAGAAAATAAGTCTAAATAACAAGTGTCTAAGCTTAATGTGAGGATTAAATGAAAGAATTTGTATAAAATCCTAGGCATAGTTTTTGATGTATACCAAGTGTTCAATAAATATTAGCTGTTATCATTATTTTGTTTTTCACTAATCATTTCCATATTTAGATATCTTCAACCACAAATTCATAATACACTTAGATATCCTTAGCTCTAAAAGAAAAAAAAAAAGAGTCCAATATCCATAACACTTGAGAACGTACCACAATACTGTTATATTCCTAGCAAGTAAACTCTGTCGCTGTTTTTGGCTATATGTTTTCCTGCTGGCCAGCCAATCTAAAACTCAAGTGGCTCAAAATCTCTTCCCCACAGAAGCTAGCCATGATAATCTTAATGGGCATATTCTGGTTTGAAGCAGTGAAGTCCAGATTATAAACCAGCGAGATAAAATTTCTCTCGCTTCCCTGTAGCCCCTGAACTTTGTGTTTGATGTATACCATGATATGGATCCTGTGTGGGGAATGGCCCAAGCCAGCCAGCAGAAATGCCAACCTTTCAGTGAGCATAGTTGAAGGTTCGGGGCCATGACCAGGAGTATGTTTAGGGATGATGACCCTCCTGTCCTAGGTTTGGTTTTGTCTAATTTATCAGGCCCTCAGTTCCTCTGGGAACTCGGAGATTGGAACCCTTCAATTAGACAGTACTACCTTCAGTTTATCTGCATGTTTCCATACACACAGACCACTTCGCGAAGACAGTTACCATTTACCTATGGTTTCTTCCCTATCTGTACAATACTGAGAATACACAGATGATCACGACAATTAACAATATATCTCAATATGCTGATTGAGAAATGACTTTTGAAATGTTACTACAATAGTTTTAGAAAGTTATTTGCACAGTGTCTTTTGTAGTACTTTTGGAGAAATGTCCTAGAGCAAATTAATAAAATATAATGTAACCATATATCCAAGGTGCTTTCCAATAATTAATCTTAACAAACTTTCACTGAGACCCACTAAAGAAGATCTCTCTTCTCCTTTTCCCAGTGAGAAATGAAGGCAGAAGAAATGCTAGACACAATGAACAGTCAATTTGCAGCAGGAACAGCCTAACAGATAAATGCCAAAGGGTTTACAGGCTCCTAGTGAGACTGTTCTCAATTTCTTCCTGATTTGGGAGGTTCCTTACCAATGAAGGGAATGAAAGTCTGTTCGTTTCTACTCATCTGCGTTAACTGCTATAAGCCCTGGCCAAGTGGGTAAGAGGCTCATCCTGTGGGCAGTCTGGACCACTGAAACAACCCCATTTTCTCTTATTTCTGGCATGCTGTTATTGACAGTAACTATGTTATTCTGTATGAGCTCTGACTCTACAAAAGTGCCAGTTTAGAAATCAGAGGCTATTTCAGTATTCGGTATCGATCCCCCAAAAGCTGCATGTACAAAATCCATTAAAAAGTTCTAGAAATAAAAGTAGAGGTAAATATCATGTCTGTTTTATAAAGTGGGTTAAACTGAGGAAAAGGAGGTGATCGAGGCAGCATAATGTAGTAGTGGCCAACCATACAGCTTTATAGGCTCCCCTGAAAATAGGTTCAAATCCTACCTCCATCTCCAATTAGTCATGTGACACCCTAAGTCAGGAGTCGGCACACTACAGCCCTAGGGCTAAATCTGGTTTGGGGCCTATTTCTCTAAATAAAATATTATTGGAACACAGACATGCTCATTCAGTTTTGCATTGCCTATGGCTGCTTTTGTACAATACTACGATAACAGAGTTGAGCAGTTGTGACAGAGACCCTGTGTTCTTCAAAGCCAAAAATATTTACTATCTGCCCCTTACAAAAAAAGTTTGCCAACTGCCCTAAGCAAGCAGCTTTGCTTCAGTAAACCTTAGTTTCTGATAGGTAAATTAGGGTTAAAACAGAAACAACTTCAAAGGGGTTTCACAAAAATGAAATAACACTTAGAAAATACTTAAAACAGTGCCTGGTACATGGTAAGCAGTCAGGAAAGAACAGCCGTAATTATCAAAATACTTTTATCTCCTTCCTGCTTCAGAGGAAAGTGTATCTCTCTTGTTTTATTCAAGGGCAATCACGAACCTACATTCCTGACCCATTATCACCCATCTTATATAACAAATGTTCATTGAACACTTGTATGCCAGGCACTGATGCAGCTGCTGAGAATACACAGATGAATGAGACAAAATCCTATCAACATTTATGTCCCTATCAACTCTCTCCTCTTCTTCCCTTCAGCCCTTCTCTGCATGCCCCACCTTGCACTCTTCATTCTGATCCTGCTTCTCTACCTATTGGCTCACATTACAGTCACTGAGGACCACCCTGAAGGGGTCTCCATTTTACCTGACCTCCCAAGAAGCATTTGATATTGTGGATTGCCCTGTTCTTCCTGAAATCTTTCTCTGAGATATCACACGCCCTCTTGTTTTTTTCCTCCCTTTCTCTCCTTTCCCGGCTATTCCCTACCTTACTGGACCATTAAATACGGGTGTTTCCCAGGGCTTTGTTGTGGGCACTCTTCTCCCTCTAATCTGGCTTCCTAAGGACTCTCATCTATTCCAAAGCCTTCAATTATCATCTACATGCAAATAGCTCCCATATCTGTACCTCTATTTCAGACTTCTCTTCTGAGGTCCCAGCTAAGCTGATCCAGTCTACTAGAGATATCTTCATCTGGATGTTTCCCAGGCCTTCAGGCTCAACATGACTAATATTAATCATCTTTCCCTTCCCACTTCCCCAGCCTGCTCCACTTTCCTTGTATTTATTTTTAACCATATAGGTAGATGGTACCACCATCTATCACTTTGTTCCAAACTAGACACTGGGGTTCATCCCTAATACCTCACTCTCCACATTCAATCTGTTACTAAATACTTTCAATTCCATCTCTTGTCTATCTCTTAAATTTAGTTACTTCTCCTTTATCCCACCTGCCCCCTCTCTGGTCTAGCTGCCACTCCCTCATGCCTGTATCTTTTTATCTCTCCCTCTCCTTATATCCACTCTTGCCATCTGTCAGGCCACTCTCCACGTGTTATCAATGATCAAAAATGCAAATCTGACGTCTGTTCCTTCCTTAATACTCGTCAATGGCTTGCCATTGTTTTTAAGATAGAGATAAAAATTCTTAAGAAAGTTTGCAAGCCCCTACACGATCTAGTCCATTTGCCCCAGTCTCATTCTCAGGCTAGTCCCCTCCTTGTTTCTTTATTCCAAGCATAATGGACTTTCTAGAAAAGTACCACTGTCTTTCCCATCTTTAAATGCAGTTACTTTCCCCTGGGATGTGCTCCCTACACTTCATCTTAAATAATCACTGTGCCTGAGAGACCGTTCCTGACTCTCCAGGGCAGCCTAGCTCTCCTGGTTTACTCTGTCAGTACCCCACACTTGCCCTGCTGTTACAACTGGACTTTTTCAATGTCTGTTCCCTCCACTTTTCTATAAATTCTGTGAAGACGTGATTGATGACTGTCTTATTCACTGCAGTATCCCAGGATGCCTGGGGCACAGTACAGAAACTCAATATATACTTACTGGATAAATGAATGAAAGAATGAATGAATGAATACACTGGCTCCTACCCTCAGCCTAAGGACATGTTTATTAAGATTTTCCCAATGAACAGATGTCTTCCTTTACCTGTCTCTTCTTCTAGCTATCATTCTCTTTCTCCTTTCCTTTGCTGATGAATATCTGGGAAAAGCGATCTCACTTAATAACTTTTCCAATGCATTATAATGCCTTCCATTTCCACCACCACACTGCTTGTGACAATCAGTGGACAAATCCACTGCTAGGTCCAATTGGTCTCTCTGCAACATCTGAAATCATCAGCTAGAGACTTTTGTTCTGGCTTCTGTGACATGCTCTTTCTGGTTACCATCCTGCATTGCTGGTTATTCATCTTCTTTGGTCTACTTCTACTCCACCCTCACATGGTGGTGTCCACAATTCTGTCCTTAGTCCCCTCTCTCCCTGATACTATCTCCTGTCCCTAGAAGATCTTAGGTATTCCTAAAGCTACTACTGCCACCATGTAATAATGATAGCTGACTTTTTGTCTTTAATCCTGACACTCTTGAACTATAGATTTCCATCTCTGTACTTCTCCACCTGGATACACGCATAACTCAGTTAACATGTCCACAACTTGGCCAGTTATCTCCCAGGCACCCAAACTCACCCTTTCTTTTATTTATCTTGGTAAAATGATGACCCATTTCACTGTTATCCAACCTATTTTCCAAAGAGTCACTAAGTTCTATCTCTTAAATATTCCTATCTCCTCGATGTTTCTCAAATCCTCCTCCTTCCTCACCATCGCCATGAGCATGTTCTGTCTTAGTTCAGGCCTTTATTCCTTTTTTCCCCCTGGACTATTACAATAGCTCCCTAACAGGTGTCTTTACCTATATTTGCCACATTGCTGCCAGTATCTTTCTATAACATAGATCTGATACCGTCAATTTCCTTCTTAAAATAGGCTCCAGGAGCTCTCCATTGCTTCTACAATCACGTCCAAATGCCTGGCCTTTGAGGATCTGACCTCTGGCCGTACACCTGCTTCCCTTTATACTCCTGCCATATCAACAACTACTGTTCCTCAAATGTGCCCTTCTCTTTCAGGGTTTTGAATCTTTGCATACACAGTAACCTCTGTCAGTAATAACTTTTCCTTTTCTGTCTGTTTGGCGAACTATTACTCTCTATGATTTATGTCCTTGTGAAATCTTCATCGATTACCAGGCAAGCTCCCATCCCTGGCTTTGTGACCTTTCTATTTTGGGTCCCCATAATCACCCTCCTTAAAATTTGGCTTCATGCCAAAGTTCTTTCAGTCCCCAAATGCACACTTTCCAACTTTTGGGCCTTTGCCCACGTAGGTTCCTTTCCATGAAACCTGTTTACTTAAGTGAGTTTCTTCAAGTTTCTTGGCTCTTGCTGGGAAGCTTTCCCTAGACTAGATTAGTTGTTCCTACTTCTCCTCCACAGCCTTTGGCTCCCACTTCAAAGCCCTTATTATGCTTTATTTTTATTGCTTAATTATCTGGCCTTCTTGCTTGACTGACTAAAGTGTGAAGACAGGGACCAACTGTTGTCTCCCTAGCTCACACTATCTCTGAGCCCAGCCGGTGCTGAACGCAGGGACTTAATAAAAGTTTATTGAATGAATGTGTCTGTGCATCTTATTTGTTTATGAGCAACATTAGTTGAGCACTCTTTGACGAATGAAAATATGATATTATATGCGGAATCTATCACATCTTGCCCTCAAAGTCCCTATGTGCCACAAGTCTGATTTAGCATGGTATTCCTTGAGTTCCATCTCATAAGACACACTCCAGCAAGTATCCACATTGGCTTGGCTTTATTCAGCGTCGTCATTTCCTCAGTTCTCTGGGCAGAAAAACACCAATATCCTAAATTTGTGCAAGAATCATCTTGGGAACAAAAGGCTGGATCTTGAGTTTTCTTGATTCCCAAAGCTCTTGAGGCCGTGGCACCAAACCTAACCACTTACCGCTTGAGAGGCCATCATTTCATTTATACTCTGTTCATACTGCTCTGCCAAAATGGCAAGTTTTCTCGTCTGCTCATCTTTCAGTGTCTTTAAGATTGTTTTGTGCTCATTCTTTGGAGTAACTTCCAACTGGTGATTCTTGAGTGCTTTATACTGTTTGGTCTGTACTTTGCAAGTGTCCTGAAACTGTTTTTTAATTTGCATTTCCATGGCCTGTGTGAAAAAGTGACAAAAAGAAAATAAAGACACATAGGTAAATACAGAAAGGCTTCCATTGTAATAATACAATACAGTTGCTGGGACCATCTGTCTTTTGGTGCAGTGACCCACATTACTGGTCAATAATAATGAAAATAATACACATGACACAGACAAGAGTTAACTCTACCAATACTTTTGGTTTTATATTAAATGAATAGAAGTAATTTTACATTTCCAAATGGATTAAAAATACAAATTGTTACAAGGGGACCACAACTCTAAGCAGATTGTGGCATGCTATGAAGCTCAGCTTGTTAAAAGTTTGCTCATTATTTTAAGTTTCCTACTCAAAATTTTTAGTGTCTTCTATTGTTTGTTGGTTTACTGCACTCTCACCCCCTGCCCCATTTCCAAGTGAGAGAAAGGATGGCAATGTATAAAGCCAGCTCTCACTGCTCTGTGTCTCCTTCTGGACAATTCCATTAAATTTCAGCATAAATAAAAAGGAAAAGTGATTTTAGTTATCCCTCTCCCATTAAGAGGTTATACTTGCATGTAGCAACATCAAATATGCATTTTGGCAAGGAGAAGGTGGGTGCATCATAAGTCCAGAAGGCATTCCATCAGGTTGCCTTCTGGTCTTATGTACATTTCACAAACACGTGGAGGAGCTGTGATTACAGGGATCACTAATTAGACAGGTTAGGCTTTGGCTAGAGAGGAGCATGGCCAGACTGATGGAGGTTGGCCTCATATCTGTGTCAATACTGACAATGTCTCCCTTGACAGAGAGCCATAGTTTAGTCCATATAGTGCATATTGTTCATTTAGCAGCCAGCTGAAAGGATCTGGAGGTATTGAGGGCAAGAGGAGCTCCATATCTCTGGTGCAGGGGTAATACATGCCTGGCACATCTAGATTCATTCCTGATCCCCATGCCCACGACAGATGTCACTAATAAATCATACTGTTAAAAGCTTGGCTGTGGCTTTAGAGTCTCAGTACAGTAGCACTCAATGTAGTGAGTGCTACTACCAATCATATGACTGGTATGACAGATGAAATTCATCTGTCCTATACCTGCCAGGTAACTTTCTCATTTCCTAGTTTTATGTTGTTGATCCATACATTACAATTTTTAAAAGGGCAGGTCATGAAAGGGTCAGAGAAACTGCATAATGGATATAAAGAAAAAGGGACGGATCATCTTGTATAAAGGCTGTCAAACCAGCTTGCCCAGCAGCGTCTCTTCAGGAGTTTGTTATATACAAATTCTTGTGCTTCACATCTGAAGAGTCTCATTCAGTTGGTCTGGGGCCAAGAAATTTGTAATTTTGAAAAGTTGCCCAGGTGACTAACAATCACCCACATATAGGAACCACTGATTCAGTCCAACTCTGGGAGCATAGACAGGGAAATACTTCAGTGCTCTCTTACCTTTAAGTTTTTTGGCTGTTGCCGAAGTTCCATGACATGCTTTCTGTGCAGTTCCCTTTCCCGCCTCTTATTGTACTCCAGCTGGTTTTCCAGTTCAGTCTGGTGCTGTAGACGGATCAGATCCATGCGTAGCTTCTGTAACGTGTGCAGCTGCCTGTACTCTAGCTCTCGGGTGGACTCGTCGTGCCGGATAAGCATAGCATGCTCCATCTCCTTCTGGGTCCTCTTCTTATTTAGTTCCTGCGTGCAGAAACAAGAGATAAATGGAGAGAGATGAATGGCGATGGGTTGGATGCAATTCACAACTGAGGGATGGGAAGGAATGGCACTACCAACCCTCTTAATTAAACCCAGCAGTGTTTTGCAGCATACCTAATGAGATTAGATTAATGATTCCTAGAGATTTAGTTCTGTATGTGGGTCCACCATTTTTATAAGATGGGTCACTTCACAGCCATTACAATACTCTGTCTATGAAATTGGATTATAGTGGTACCTTAGTACTTGTTGTTAATTTGTTCCAATGGACGGCGAACAAGTAACTATTGATGAAGCATTTTCTCTTGTGGGGTGGCCTCATGATTCATACGAGTTCTAGCAAGTGTGATGAGCGGCAAGCAAGCACTGAGTGCTGAAAATATTTTTTCTTGTCAAAATGTGATGAGTACCAGGTCTGATGAGTTCTGAAGCTGACGAGTACTGAGGTACCACTGTAATTCTAACTGAGCCCTTCTTACCTCACAGAGTTACTGTGACCCTTAATTAGATGATGTGTTATGCACAGGTCTAAATAAATGTTTCTTCAGTTAAACCAGTCATTCTCCACCCTGGCTGCCCATTAAAATCACGTGAGGAAGCTTGTAAAACAAGACTACTGAATCCCACAATGTGAAATTCAGATAATTGTCTGAGGTGGGACCATGACATCAATATTTTTAGGGTCCCCAGGTGATTCTAATAGACAGTCAGAGCTGAGAATTGCTGAAGCGAACTGATAATGTCTGCAATGTTCTTATGGGAAAATACCCTGTGTTGGGTGTTTTTTTTTTTTTTTTGTATGTTTCAGAAGTAGGCCAATTATCTATTTTTTCAAATCTCAGAGTTCACAGCATGCTCAGGAAAAGCAGAGATCTCTCTCCTTTCATCTTGTCCATTATAGTCTGTTTGATCATTTCTAGTTCTAATCATTCTGCTCTTTCCAGTTCTACTCATGTCTTTCTCTTTTGTTGAAGGGGGAAAGAAAGGAAATTAGAAAAAAAGGGAGAAGGGGGAAGTTGAATGAAATTTTTTCCATTCACCAGTTTGAGAATATTTCCTGAATGGCACTGTATAAAAAATCTGAACCATGTGCTCTGGGTGTACAAAGATATTTACTAAGCCATGACTTTGTCCTCAACTAGCTAACACTCCATTAGGGAATTGTAACAGACATATGTTGAAGTATATGCTCAGCTCACAGCTAAATGAGTCAATCTATTTTTTCTCTACTAGAAAGTTGGAACTTGGATTCAGAGACAGTTAATCTTTATACACAGCTAGAATAGAGGGTCATGTAAAAACTACATATGTAGTTTTCTGCTGCTATGAGGGTTGAGTAATTAGAGGAAAGCTGGGCTTCAGAGCAAAAATGAAAAAGAGAAAAGAAAGAAGTGCTGGGAATATATTGACAGCCAAGTTCCTGACTGGCTCTAAGCACGCCTATAGGTCCAGCTGTATAACTGAAATTGGGTTTTACGAAACATTCCTGTATTTCTGTAGCAAATTCCCTGCTTTTGGCTTAAGTTAGCTCAGATAAATTTTAGTAACATGCAAACAAAGGACCTTAATTAATACAGGGAAATAAATTTTATGTATAAATTTTAAAGAGAGAGAGCAAGGTTGGTAGAGTTTGTTAAGTGCTGTAAAAGAGGCAAAGATTTTATGCAGTAAGATTTCTGAAAAGGGTGTATTACCACTAGTTAAAAAGGACAAGGAAAGGGGAAAGGTGTTGAGCTGGGCATTAAATCAGAACAATATAGGGTACCTCTTTTCTCTAATGGGATCCACAGTGGAAGAAAAATGCAAGTCATTTATTTTCACAGAATTACCAGTAACATTTCTATATTGGTGTGGATAAGAATATCATACTTAGGCCTTCTATCCATTTGAAGAGAAGTCCTTTAAACAGCCCAGCATCTATTACTGAAGCAAAGTTGTTAATCACTCATTTACATATTCAACAGGTTTGCTGAGCGCGCCCTATGTGTCGGGACTGTTGTAGGCACCAGGGAGAGTAGTGAACAAGTACATCCCCTCATGGAGGTATTTTCTAGTGGGAAAATATCAGAAATGCAATTTACATTTGCTTTAAGGAATAAAAGATAATGTCCCAGAGCATCTCCCTCAATCTCCTCCTGCATTTTTCTTTTCCTTGCTTTATTTTTCCTCTTTACTTGGGCCATCAAATGTCTTCTTTTAAAAAATCACTAACTGGCCCCTAGGTGGCACTAAAGGACAGTGAGCCCTTCCCAGAGACTAAAGCTACTCCATCCAGTCCAATGACCAAGAGAAAGGCAACGAAAGCCCTTAAAATGGGTAAATATCCTGTTCCTAGGTCACTGTGTCATTTTGAACCTTTGAGTACCAAGCTTCTCAATATTGGGCATTTATACATTCCACGTTTTCCTAAACTGAGAAGTCTAAACTGTGTCTGAGCTGCCCAGAGCTATGAACCTCAGGGGGAAAAAATGAAAAGATCAAAGCAAACAATACTTTCAGAAGAAATCAAATGCTTCTTTTTGTTTAATAGAATGCTACAGGATGTTGTCCATCTTAACTACCTGGGTTACAAACCACCCAGCTAATCCTGCCATATACTAAAGTTTGAGAATCAATGGAAAAATATTCAGGGTGTGAGTCAGTTTCAGGTCTTCCATTGACTCATATATGGCTTTGGGCAAGTCTCTTAATCTACGTTTTAGTTTCCACAGGTGTCAAGTGAGGATAACTTTTCCACCATGAACTACCATTCTTGTAAAGGCAAAATTAAAGACTGGAAGAAAATGCTTCAGAATACATAAACATGTCATTACCATGTTTCTGTATTCAGAAGTGAATGTCTTAAAACTAGCTTTTATAAACTATTAGAAAAGTAAAAAAAAAAAAAAAAAACCAACCACAAACAAAACCATGAGACTGAAGTGGCTTTTCTGTTATAATAGTAGGTTGTTTGATTTACCTTTAATTCATACATCTGAGTTGCTAAGATGTAAGTTGATAAGCTGCCTATAACATTGTAAACCATGGGGAAAAAAATTACTCAGCTTATCAGGAGCCCAGTGCTGTGCCTACATAATGTGAAATGTGCTTTCAAGTTTTAAAAATGACTTCATATATTTTAATCCTAATTGCAACCCTACATAGTGGCGAGATTGTAGGAATTTACCCCTTTTATATATGACAATAAGGAATTTTGGAATTGTAGAAATTAGGTTAAAACTCAGGTTTTTAGATTTTCAACATTTTCCATTAAAAGACGTTCCAATGAAGGCTTATATTTTTCTGTTTTATGGTTTTTCAGCCTGTGATACAATATTCTGAAGAATTTCTCTGCCCTAGCTAAACACTCTGCAATGGTTACTTCATCTTAGAAATGACAATTCATGGTAGAGCCGCACCATGTATATCGCTAGCTTATACAAACTCAACAAACTGAGCTGAGAAACAGATGTAACATTTTGAAACAGATGTTACAAAAACAGATGGAACAGTACAGGTGATTCTGCCCACCAGTGTACTCAATGTATGTATGTCCTGGCATGAATGTGAGATGGGAGACATCACATGCTTTGAGCATCTTGCCAAGCTGAGCGTGAGCTTAGTACTGAAACATAGCTATTTTCATATACCATGGTCCCTAAGCACATCACCAGGCTTTATGTGAATCTACCTCCGTGTAAGATGTGGATCCAGGGTGTGTCCCCTAATAAACCCTTCCTAACTGTGACCCATTCATTCTATTTAAGTTTCGGTCGAAGTGCTATTGACTTCTTTAAAGGCAGCTGATCTCACTTGAGTCAAAATTTTTGTCCCCATGCCCTCTGAGGTTGAGTAAGAACTAAAATTCAAACTTTTAAATTGCGATGTTGTTAGCCTAAGACATTTCATGCTTTCTTAGTTTCAGTTCTAAGTTTCATAATTGCTTAGAAAAGAATGAGCATCTGTGTGCAGTGATGATAGTGGAAGAGACTCAACCTAGTCTATGTTGATCTTTCAAAAATGTTTTTTATTTATTAGAGGATTGCTAATACTCAATTTTGGCAAAGATATAGGAAAACAGGTACTCCTTGTTGGTGGGAGTATACACCCCTTTTAGAGGTCAATTGGCAACATATATTAAAAATCTAAATGTATATATTCCGACCCAGAAATTTCACTTGCAAGAATATATCCTACAAAATACTTGCATTATGTGTAAAAAAGATGTCTGTACAAAGATGTTGTCTGTAGCATTGTTAGTAACACTGTAAAACGTCAACAAAATATCTACTGAGAAGCATGTCATTAAATAAAGAATCTTATAGCTAAAAATACTATTAATGGTTAAAAAAGAATGAGGGAGAGCTGTATGTCCTAGATAGTAGATGAAAAAAGAAAAAAAAACTAAAACAGTATAGTAGACATACTGGGTTTTTTGTTTTGTTTTTTTGGTAGGTTCAGTATCCTTTTCCCCTTCTTTTGTTAACAGGCTTCTCTTTTTCCGAGAAACTACTCCACCCTTTCTGGAATCAGGAATTAAGGGAGTAAGCAGGTTACCCAATCAAGTTCTATCTCTCCTGGCAATTTGAATCCTAAGCAGCAATGACACAAAAATTAAACATGGTTGGAGGAGACACATTCAGAAGGGGGTGCCTTGAACAATGTCCACTGGCTCTTGCTCTCGGGGTCATGGAAGTTGCTTTTCCAGCTCAGTTCTTCATCTTTTCCAGTGATTCTTCAGCTCTGTCATCTATCCTGTTAACCTTCCAGTGAATTCCTCTCCATACTAAGTCAGCCAGTTTGTTTCTATTGCTTACACATCAAATAAACCACTGCTACTAATGCAACCTTATTTGTAAAGTTAAAGTTCTATATAATATATAAGCAGTGATTGTGAATATATACGGGGGGGACCCAAAAACCTGGAATTTATTATAAAATTTTGTATATTTAGTCTTACATGTTTAAACTTCAGTCACCTTCAAAATACTCTCCATTTGATGCAATGTACCTATCGAGGCATTTTTTTCCACTGCTCAAAACAATTTCTGAACTTGTCAATTTTAATGCCTTTTAGTGCTTCTGCTGTTTTTTTGTTTCACCTCTTCCACATTGGCAAAACATTTTCCTTGAGGACTTTTTTCATTCGGGGAAACAAAAAAAAGTCACCCAGGGTGATTGCGTGAATAAGGAGGGTGGGTCATGTGGGTCATGCCATTTTTGGTCAAAAATTGATGAACACTCTGCGTGGTGTGGGCAGGTGTGCTTGTAAATCACCCACCATGAAACAGGCAGGCATGGTGGAAGAGTCTTCAGAAAAACTCACTGAAGCCGAACACAGCCTCTTACAACAATGCCAGCTGGTACACTGATACAGGTGGGTTCCTACAACACTCGCCTAGCAGGGGAAGCCTGTTATACAGGGGGTCCACCATTCAAAAGACAATTCTGTCTTTTTTTGGGGGGCCCTCCTTATGTTTACAGAAAAAAACTCCTGGAAGTATGGAAATATATGTGCCAAATTAATGGTGACTCTCTTGGGGCAGAGATTGGACAGGATGGGAATATCAAGAACTTTCACTACTCAACTTTGTATTTTTCTCTTTTTTCAATGTTCTTTGATTACTTTTGTAAACAAAGAAAAACTGAACATTTTCACGAAGAAGGCTCTGAAATAAGACCAAACAAAAGAAAAATAAACTCCTAAGAGAGTTTATTTTGGACTCCTAAGAAAAATACCCTCCTAGAGCTATTCTTTGCTCAATTGGTTAGAACCTGATATTAATGAAGTCATGAATATAGTTTCTATCATTTTGGGGGAATAATGGTCTTCTATAGCTTTTATGGGCATTAACTAAGTCCTCTTAGCCTCAGACTTCTTCTGAATATGTGCTGTTAGAATGACAATAATAATTGTCACATAAAAAGAATCCCAAACATGTTATTTCCAACTGGCTATTAGAATATTTCATTTTGGACTTTTTTGTCTTCCAACAAACTCAGCATGTCTAGTATTGAATTAATTGGTTTCTTACCAGCACCTCTCTCTAAGCTTCTCTGTTCCTGCCAAAATCTGCATTTTTCCAAATCTTAAACCCTAGAAATAACTTTGATTGTACCTTCATCTTTTCTCTCATATCCTATCATATGCCAAGTTCTGCTTCTTTTATACTTCAAAATATGTTTCAAACCTACCATTCTTTTGATAGCTGCCACCACCATCTTTGTCTATGCCCTATCTCCTATCACCTGATTCCTTTGCTTTTCATTTCTTCCCTCTAATCCAGTGTTTCTCAATGTTTTCCCCCCAGTTACTGTCCTCGTCGGGAGCCCTTTTAGATTTTCCCTTTCCCTGACTGCCACCACCCCTGAAATGTAAATACCACAGATATACTGTATGCCTGTTTATGTACTGGGGCCCTTCAGAAGGCCTCCAAATGTTGTAATATGTAAGACTCCTCCCCTACAAGAACCATTTTCACCCCCTGAGAATTCATGCTCTCTCTAATCACTCTGTGTGGGGTCACCAAGCTGGGCTGATCTCTCTAAAGTAAATTTTAGCCATATCATTGACTGGTTCAAAAATGTTTCTCCTTCTGGAGAAACTGCCTCTTCTCTCAAGAAGATGAGATTACACAGATAAGGAATCGGAGCTTGGCCCATAATTATATGTGATCAATAAATTTGAGTTTGCACCATCCTTTTGCCTTTTGAATACTACTCTTCAAAAAGTTACACCAATTCACATTCCCATTAAGTGTACCTGAAGTGCTTGTCTCCCTCATTCAGGGGAACACTAGGTTTTATCAAACTCGGTGTTTTTACCAATGTGCTAGCTCCTGCGTGGGGTTTCTCTTTCTCTGATTATTCCAGGTTACAGTGATTTCCTACTGAACTTTGTATCTGCGACTGATTCATATTCCCCATTCCTCAGCTCAGTGAAAAACATCACATTCATCCAATTTCCCAAATTAGAAACTTTGAAGTCATTTTTGACTCCTCCCTCTTCTGAAATTCTCATACCAGCTCTGCTTCAGAAATGTCACTCAGATCTAAACTCCAAAAACTTACATGAATCTTACAGTATTGGGTAGGGAAGATATATGCTAATTTAAAAAAAAAAAACTAATTTCTCTCTACCCTCATTGCCCCTTCCAGGTGAAACTGGAGAAGGAGCATCTAGCTGACCTCATTGTACTTGACTTCTCATCACTCAAGCCTACTGATGCATTAATCCTTCAAAATAAAGAAAACTCATCATCACCTGCTTGAAAGCCGCTGATGGCCACGCAACTGCCTTCAGACTAAAATCTAAATGTCTTGGCTTAACAAAAAAGGCCCTCCACATTCTGCGTCCAGCTACTCTTGTTCTGGTGCTGCGTGCCCCCATACCCAGAACACTCACCATCTCATCAATCACTGAACCCTACAAGCCCTTTCACGACTATATGCCCATGATACTTTATTTATACACCTATTATTATTGTACCTAATATAGTCTATTGTAATTTTTCTGTTACATGTCTGTTTTGCCTTTTGGACTTATGGCTACTTGAAAGAAGGAGTACAGCTTCTTGGAAGCTCTGGTGGCTCTAGCACAGGGCCTGGCACAAAGGTGGCACTTTGTAAGTGCTGGATGAATGAACTTAACTGTAGAGCATCATATGTTTTTTAAGTGTTTGATGTGGAGTCACAAAAACACAAGTCTTTGAAAAGCAGGCTGAAAGCAAAAGTTATTCTACCTCTTTTGATTCTCCACTGCACGATATGGCTTATGAGTGTTTGATAAAACTCTATCATTTATTTAAAAAGTTGATTTCTTGTTTTATAAATGGGCTTTCTCTTATCAGTGGTAAATTCATTCCCAGGCTTTTTGTATACGTACTTTGTGTCAGGCCCTCTGCTTAAGACTGTAAAGGTCAAGGATATAGGAAAGAACAAAACAGACATGGTCATGATCCTCACAAGACCTGTTGTCCCATAAGTCAATGACCATAGTTAGAAACATAAATACCTCCCGAATGTTCTGCTGCTCCACCTCGTGCCGCTTGATCATTATTTTCCGCTTGAAGAGACGACAGTTTTTGTCGTAGTACAGTCTCTGCTGAGTGAGAAGGTGGGCTTCCTCTTCAGCCTGTGTGTGCTGCAAGTTCTCTTTATGCTTGGATATCCGCTCTTGCTTTTCTTTCTTGGGTGTGCTATGGTCCTCATTCATCTCCTTCACAAAAAAAAAAAAGCGGCGGGTGGGGGGAACCCACGCCGTTTTCATTAGTCAAAGGAACTATAATAGTTTACTACAATGGTAGAGTAAATTATTTGGAAAGCAAATGGGAATGTAAAGACAGAAAGGCTTAGTGTTGCACATCCCCTCCCCCAACATTTAAAAAAATCAATTAATTGAATATTAAGTGAGAGGGAGACTTGTTAGTTTCCAGGTCTCTGACTTCTCAACTCTCAGACATTATTTGTTCACCTATCCAATCAGGTGCACGTTTACTGAGTTCCTATCGTGTGACAGGTACTGTGCGTGGCATAAGGATACAATGGTGAATAAAAGAACATGGTATCTATCATCACGGGGCTTTTCAGTCTGGAATAAAAAATTAATCAAAGAACCATTATAAATGAACTAAAAGTACTGTGATAACTACACTGAAAGTGAGTTCCCGATTCTACAAGAATGTTTAATAGGAAATATTGGACCTTGGTAATGACTAAGCTAAAATGTGAAAAGTCATACACATTAACTATCAAAAAGGAAAGGGAAGAATACCCTGGGTAGAGGAAACCACTTATGTAAAATGCTAAGGGTGGGTTAATTGAAACATGGTATGTATGTTCAAAGAGCTGAAAGTCCAGAGTGTGGTGGAGTGTCGCATGAGACGAGGTTGGACAGGACAGGACTATAAGAGGCCTTATCGGTCAAGTTAAGGACACTGATCTTTAGGACAGGAGAAGCGGATTTTATAGAGGAGGAGTATCATAAGAATGAGATGCATTTCAGAAGGATACTGGTTGCCATGTGGAAAACAGAATGAAGAACGTAAGAGTGTGTCCATGCAGACTGCTAGGAGGCTGGTACAAAGGTCCAGGTGAGAGATGACAGTAGATTGGATGAAGGAGGAGGCAAAAAGACCAAGAGAAGTAGGCAGATTTTAAAGACAGGAGGTACTTGCAAATGTCACTCATTTGAATTTTAGAAAAAAAGAAACAGTCTTTATTTGGGATTATAAACCACCTATATTTCCAAAGGAAAAAATTTGTAATTGCCCACATAGGTAAAGGGAAGAAAGCAGTGAATCAGAACAGTTAAAATGTTAATCTATGAGGAAAGTAAGATGGCTACTTTTAGAGGCAGTGCAGTGTACTCTTCTTTGTTCATAATGTTCCTATGGACAAGCCTGACCTATAATATTTGGTTAACTACTTGCTCAGTGAAATCTCCTTTCATAACTAACATCTATTTAAAAAAAAAATCTTATTTCATTTTTTAGAGAGAGGGGAAGGGAGGGAGAAAGAGGCGGAGAGGAACATTGATGTGCAAGAGGAATATCAATCAGTTGCCTCTCACATTCCTCCAACTGGGGGCCTGCCCGGCAACTCAGGCATATGCTTTGACCGGGAATTGAACCAGTAATGTTTTGGTTCGCAGGCTGGTGCTCAACCCACTGAACCACATCAGCCAGGGCTAATACCTATTTTGTTTAATGTTTTGTGATGCAGACATCACACACTATTTCGATTATTTTTGTACTTAGTCAAGGACTCCTTGTAAATCATCTTTTCTGTTCCAACGGCGTCTTTGTGGAATGTTAGAATCAACAAGAGCATGAGCCGATCCCAGTATGGAGTAAGCTGGGATCACACTAGGAAGGCTGGTGACTCATTTCTTGATGCCATGACTTCAGTACCAGGCTTGGCATTAACCACTATACTGCACACTCAACTTCAAATATGACAAAAAAAATTCACTCCAAAGTCAAGAATAAATTATTTCCGGACTATCCATCATTCTGTATTATCTACACCCCTGTTATCCGTCAACAGTGGGAATAATGGAGATTGTTTTGTCATCTCAAGGGCAATGGCTTTCAGTATATCACTACTAAATATATATGCCCCTTTAAACAGTATGAATTAAGCTTTGCCTCATAAGGAGTAACATTAGCTTTGTACAGCAAGGCCTATTGAGGCTATCTCAGATTGGGTTTAGGTTTTCCTTCATGAGGGTGTTGAAAGACTTGTGAGTTTAGGCCTGTAGGCTCTCCCACTCATAAGTGTGAGTACGGTGAACCAAAAATAGCCTTATGCCTGAAGACTGAGTGGGCACTCTTGGATGCTGCTCTGTGGAGACACTTCTAAAGGTGGAGTTCACACAATCTCCCAATACTTCAGGATTACACAAGCTCAAAATGGTGGCTGTAGTCCTGTCGTACAGCTTCCAGGGCATGAGTAAGTGCAGGGCGTTAGAAATAAGAATGCATTTGCAGCAGAGAAAATCTCAAAATTTCTTCGTGAAAAATTACGGTTGTCTCTGTGATCCAGAAATATCATTGTGTTGAGATGTAACAATTAGACTCAAGCAGTAATTAAGAGAAAGTAGAGCGTGGGATCCCTATTAGTTAGGCTATTTTTCACTATAGGTTGGTTTTCTAGATCTTTTGGTGTCAGAAATTCTTCCTCTCAGGCTGTGTGGAGCAAATACCAATTTCTGTCAGGCCCAACAATTACCAGAGGCATGTCTGGGCGGGGCAGAAGGTCCTGAGGCCCCACCCCCAAACACTTGCTTTCATTTCCTAGTTAAAAAAAGAAATGGAGAGGAACCTTGCTAAGTCCCATATCATTAACTTAGAATCTTAGCCCAAATGAGTGATTTCATATACTAGAGCAATGCCTCATGCTAAATTTTATTAAAGCTTCATACGCTAGTAGTCAACAAGTAAGAAATCCTAAGCCTTATGAGAAGGAAAGTCCGTGGAACTGGGGGCAAAGGCAGTTCACTTATAAGTACTGGTAAAAGGAGAACTGAAGAAATTGGAGCTTTCGGATCAAACTGCAGTTCCTCAGGAGGCCTCTCTAAGGCCACTAGTGGTCTTCAACCATACATTCGAGGATTAATCATTCATTTAGCAAATATTCACATATATCAGACACAGCCATAGGCAAAAAAAAAAAAAAAGAAAAAGAAAAAGAAAACCCACACCACACACACAAAAAACCCCCAAAACAACCATGGTCTCTGCATACATCGCTCATTGGCCAGTAGGCCAGTAGGGAAAGTAGCTCAAAGGATCACTAAAAAATGTGTAATTGAAAACTAGTGTTATGAAACCAGAGGCACCTGTCAGAGTTGAGGCAGCCAGGAAGGTTTCCCTGAGGAGGTGACATTTAAGTTAAGGTACTAATACACAATCCAAAATTTTACAAGGAGTAGTAGAAATAAACAGTAGAATTGTGGTTGGGGAGAGACTGAAGGTGAGGGGTGGGGATAGCATTCTGGTAGAAGAAACAGGATGAGCAAAGACCTTTGGAAAGGGCAGAGCTTGATACATTTGAGGAACCAAAAGGTGACAAATGTGTCAGGAGTAGTGAAGAGTTGGGAGTAGGGTAAGCACGTGGGGAGAACACTGGTGTGAGGTGAGACTGGAGGGGAGGCTGGTAGCAAACCATGTAGGGACTTCTAGTATTTTGATCTATAAGAGCAATGGGAAGCCAGTATATGTTAAAACCATGAGGTGATATGACTAGACTTATGGTTTGAAAAGATCACTCTGAAGTGTGGAGAATAAACTGGAAGTAAGCAAGAATGGTTTAGAGGTAGAACGAATGGTTCTTGAAGTGTGGGACCGGGACCACCAGCATCAGCATCACCTGGGAACTTGTTAGAAATGCATATTTCAAACTCCACTTCAGACCTACTGAATTAGAAAATCTAAGCATGGGTTAGCAATTTGTTTTAATAAGCATTTCAGGTGATTCTAAAGTAAAGTTTGAAAATCAATGGGTTAGACTACATATTGATCATAATGTAAGATGAATCACTTTTAAGTTCCAACCATCCTAATGCCAAATTGGTAACTACAAATATTGGTACTCTTACCTCTTTTATTTTTTCCTTACAAATCTTATACTGCTTCTTCTGACTTTCTAGGAAAGTTGTCAAATCTTTCTTCTGCTGGGCCAAGATCTGTTGCTGGAACTTCTTTTCATCTGCTGCAGCTACCTTTGCCTGCAAAAATAACAAGTATGATCTAGGATGAATTGTTCTTCACACAGCACTCAACTATATATTCTCCAATGCATTAAGTGTCCATAAATGCTGAATAATGTAATTTTTGAACAAATAATTAATTTAAAACAAAATAAGAAAATGCCTGCTCTGATTTTCCTGTATCGTAAACAAATAAAAAAAATTGAAAACTTTACTACTGAAAAATATATTCCCAATTATGGGGAAAATGTGAAGGAAACCATGAATAAACACACAAAATACATGGGAAGAAATACAATCCACAAGTTAGATACCAGGACATTTTTGGGGGGCTCCTAAGTGGATTGAACACAGACCAATTAAAAGATAATCAAGTAAATACTGGTTACTGAAAGTGACCAAATCTAAGTTTTAGGGAACCATTCAATGAAGCACATTGTAAATGAGATGCTTAACGGCTAGAGAGGGAATTATGCTTCACGGTTCTTTTTTATGTATCTTATCTAACGTTTAGCATCCATTAGTAATTCTTCCATTATGAGCAATTGCCTTCACATATTTACCAAGTCAAATTCCCAAGAAAGAATCTGACTGGTTTATTTAATCAACATCATCCCTCTTTGGGCTGAGGTTTTCATGCCAGACTGCCTCATAGATGGATGGCTGATAGGGGAACACTTCTTCTACAATTCTGAAGTTTCCTTTCATATGGAGAGAACCTTTTTACT
>PVJD01013353.1:0-34432 GCA_004026545.1 Mormoops blainvillei
ACAAACTATTTCCAAATCTTGGTATCTGGAACTTTCTGCCCTCCTGAAGTCTCTGCAAACTCTTTTGTCACCCACTCAGCAAGGAGTGTCACTCTGCAAAGTGAGGATTTAAACATGAGGGAGGGTCCATCTTGACTTTCTGGATCTTCAGGTGCCCCGTTTACCAGCTGTGAGGAGGTGAGCAGGATGGGAATGGGTGGGGTTAGACCTGTTTAATAATCATAGTATGATGGGTGACAGCTGTAGCAGATGGGTGTACAGGGCCATCGGAGCTGAGGGGAGGCCCAGAATGACCCTAGAGTGTTTATGGGGTGGTATTTAATGTAGTTCTCAGGCGATGAAAAGGACAGTGGCAAGTATGGTACAGGGTTGGGCCAGCCAGGTTGCAGAATGGGAGAACTGGCATTTTAGAGAGAAGGGGAAAGGGAAGCACATACAGAGCCAGAGAGGTCTGAAAGAATAAGACATGTTTGGAGTGAGGCTGCTGTTTCTAACTGTTAAAAAGAAAGTTTTCATTTCCTTTAGGTGATGCTCACAGCATGATTCTCATGGCCTTCATCTCCAACATAGATCCCAAGAGCGCTTGGTTTACTAACTCCACTGAAAAAGTCATTGTGAGTGTAACCCAATATAAGAATCTAATTTAGCCAATCATGGATGACTAAAGAAGAGGTCATCAGAGGCACCCATAATATAATCTGCTCAGCACTTGTGGGGTGTGTAGCTAAGCTCCTTACAGCATTACCATGTTTAATTCTCATAATGACTACATGGGCTAAGTACTGTCATTATTGCCATATTAAAATGAGAAAACTGAGGCAGAGAGAGGCTGGGCATCTTGGCTGAAGCTCTACAGCTACTGAGCTATGGATCCTAGCTCAGCCTAGGCAATCTGACCCAAGGGTGTCAACTCTGAGCCAGTGTATTCTTCTGCCTCAAGGCTGAGCACTGCCACTACCGGGGAAAAAAAATCAGATAAGCATCCTACTCACCCTGGGGCTTCTCTGCTCTAATGCAGAGGACAGCACAACAGTGACGGTGTCCCATGCTGTGTGAGTGGATGACATGATGTGCGGACTGGATCTGCCTTCAAGGAGGGACGTGCTGCCCAGCTCTGAGTACTCTTGACAGCTGGCCAGCTTAGGGACCACTTCAGGCACTGAGTTTCCTTGCCCAAGGTCATACCAGCTCCCAGTGACTGATTCAGGACCGTCTATGAAAGTTCAGCCATGTAGGCCCAATAATTCTGAAGGGCCATGTTGGCTTCGGGGCCCCCAGGGCATGGGGTTAGCCTGTTGTTGGGTCCACACTGCAGCTCAGCATCTCCCTCTGCCCCATCCTGCTCCCTGTCCCTTCTTCCTTGTGTGCCTGCTTCATGGGTATTCCTTCATGAACTTACTGTCACTGGGTCTCAGAGCTTGCTTTCCTGGGAACCCAATTGGTGACATTAATTCCGCTGACCAGAGAAATCTTTGGCCTCTTGTTTTGCTCTATCTCCTCTGTAACTTCCTTTCACATAATTTTCTTTGATTTTTCATGTTCCTGATAAATATCTAAGAAAAAAGTTTATAAAATTCTCAAAGGTAGGCTACACAAAGATTCATTCACTTTTTTTTCTTGTTAATACACTTCATTTAGAGCAGTTTTAGGTTCACAACAAGATTGATCAGAAGGTACAGAGATTTTCCCTATACTCCCCAGTCCCCTTCCCCCCCTGAATAGCCTCTCCCACTATCAATATCCATTTCCCTCAGTTTCGGCAATAGATATAGGATATGGAAGTAAGAACTCTTTAAAACCAAAAATTTTCATTTAAAGAATGTATGTGGAATTGTAATTGTTATTTTTAATGTTTGAGGGGTTGACATGATTCCAATAGGCTCGTGCTGTGTGACTCTAGGCAGGCTCCTTAAACTTTTTGAGTCCCAGGGTCCTTGTCTCTAAAATTGGAATAATTATAGGGGGGATTAGTTAACATATCCCAACTCCATGCAAAGTGCCTGGTACTTAATAAATATTCATAAAATGGTCATTTTTATGTAAATTTGGCACTACACAGGCCACAGGGTGTATTTGTTTCCTTCGGCTGCTGTAACGCAAAACAATAGGTATTTATTCTCTCATGCCCAAAGTCTGAAATCAGTTGCACTAAACTGAAATCAAGTTGTTACCAGAGCTGTTCTTTCTTTGGAGGCTCTAGGGAAGAATCCTTCCTTCCTTTTTTTATTTTTTAAATTTTTTAAAAAGATTTTATTTATCTATTTTTAGAGAGAGGGGAGGGAGGGAGAGAAACTTCCATGTGCTGTTGACTCTCGAGGGCCCCCTACTGGGAACCTAGTTGGCAGCCCAGGCATATATCCTGACTGGGAATCCAACTGGTGACCTTTCAGTTCACAGTCCAGTGCTCAATCCACTGGGCCACACCAGCCAGGGCTGGAGAATTCCTCCGCGCCTCTCCTCCAGCTTCCGGTGGCCGCTGGCATTTCTTGACCTGAGGCTGCATCACTCCAATCTCTGCCTCCATGGTCACATTATCTTATCTGTGTGTCAAAAATCTCCTCTCTGCCTTCCTTTTTTAAGGATATATGTGATTGCTGCCAGGGCCCTTCCTGATCACCCAGGATAATCTCTCCAAATCAAGATCCTTAATTCCATACAAGGGAATATTCCCAGGTCCTAGGATTAGGATCTCATATCTCTGGGGAGTGTTTTGCAGCCTACCATACAGGGTTACACAATTCCTGTCCTGTCTTTTTCTTTTTTTTAAAAAAAGATTTTATGTATTTATTTATCTAGAGAACAACATCAATCAGTTGCCTCTCGCATACACCCTTCTGGATCTGCAACCCAGGCATGTGCCCTGCCCTGAATCCAGCTGGAGACCTTTCACTTTGCAGAACAACGCGAAGCCAACTGAGCCATGCTGGTCAGGGCCCTGTCCTGTCTTTATAAGGCATGGTTCGAGACATTTCACCTTTGAACCACTAAAATCGTCCCTCCCAGTTTGTCATTGAAAACCATGTTATTTTTAAAGAACTATATTCCCTCTTTCAGAAGGGACAGTGGCTCCCAGATTTGGGTGTTTCTTTAAGGTCTCACCAAGGCTTTAGTTCCAAGGCATTAATGTGAGGATGCTCTCTAGCACTGTTTCTCAAATTTATGTATGATTCAGTAGGTGGAAGGCCTGGGAATCCAAGTTTTACAAAATGCCCCAGGGAACTCTTATCATCAGAAACATTAAAACTTAAGATTTAGAAACATTAATTCCTACGAAGTCCTGAACCAAAACGCTTGAAATAAGAAATTCCCCTTGTCGCCTGCTGGGTGTGTCATGGTTACATGACTGAGTTTTTATTAAAAGGAAAAAAAAAGCAGTTCTGAAAACTGAACAACCCTATCTGTACAGTACTCACTGAAAGAGTTCCCTAGCGGGAAAACTTCCAATTCCGAATTAAAAAGAGGATGATGACGGCCCGGATTTGGCAATCCTGCTGCTGCTCGTGGCTCTGACTGATCAAGCTCGGGGCGCGCCCTCAGCTGGAGTCAAGGCTTTTCCTCCGCAAGAGTAGATCCTCGAGGGCGCTCGGTGGTGGTGGGCTGGACTATTCCAGCCCCCGTCGGTGTGCCCTTACAGAGGTACTCAGACACTGGGGTGGGCGGGGGTGGGGCTTTCAGCGCCACTCCTGCGAGCGGCAGCCATTCCTGAGTGGCGCGGGCAGGGGGCGTGGGGAGACGTAGGTATATTTATTCTGACATTAGAGCTGTGTGCTGCGGCCGTTCAGAGCTGTCCGAGGAACTGTCCTGACTGGAGAGCTGGCTGGTTCTTCGGAAGGGGCTAAGAACCCAGCGTCCTTGGTTGGCCAGGTGGGGGCGGCCGCGATGCCGTGGCTGGACGAACTGAAGATATGCGGGAGTTGTGGAAGTCCCTTGGGCGACGATGGGGCGCAGTTAGGCTCAGCCGAGAGTGATGAAATTGCGGTGTTCAGCTCAGCGGTGGGGTGATAAGGCCGTGGTGTCAGGCTCATCTGGGAGGTAATGGGAACGCAGAATCAGGCTCAGCTGAAGGTGATGCGGCTGCAGGGTCAGGCTCAGCCGGGAGGTGATGGGAGCGCTGGGTCAGGTTCAGCCAGGCCGGGGGTGAGCGGCACAGCAGGGTAGGAGCTTGAAGCTGCGGCTCCGGGAGCTGGTTGGGAAACCTGCCCTGGCAGCGGTGCGCGGAAAGGAGGTCCCTGGGCGCCGCAGCGACAGGCTCAGAGTGCCGGAGCCCGCAGCTCGCGCCGAGGCGGTGTGGCGGGAGGAGCCCTGCGCGGCCACCGCCTCCTACGGCCGCAGGCTCCTCCTCTCCCTCCACCTCTCCTGTCTTGCCTGCCCGGCCGCCCGCCGGATCCGCAGCCCGCGGCCCAGGAGAGCCGGGTCGCTTGTCTGGCTGGCGGAGGCTGAGCGCGACCTTAGCGAGCCGCGGCGCCCGCGGACCAGGGACAAGCGCGACTCCCGGGAACACGCTTTGCGGGGTGCTGCCGCCTCCCCCCCATTGTCGCGGGGAAGCTCCGGCCCGCGCCGCCGGGGCTGCGATTCTCCTCCTCTTCCTCCCGAAAGGGAAGGAGCAGGAAAGCCGAGCGGCTGCTCCGAGATAGGGCGAGCCGAGGCCCCCTGCCCCAGAGGCTCCGGGCTGGAAGAGGAGGAGGCGGAGGCGGAGGGAAGGCCGCGTCACTCCAGGGAGCACAGAGTTTCACCTCCAGGCTGCGGCTGCGGCTGCAGCTGCCAGCATAAAAGCACCAGCAGCGACGGCGGCGGAAGGCGCCGGGGATCAGGGGACTCCCTGGCCATGGAGAGGAGACCCGCAGCCGTAGACACCAAGAGCTCGGCTCGGTCTTTTTGGACCGCTGTGTAGGCACCTGAATTAGCCGACGCTAAGCGGGAGGGGGAAAGGTAAGGAGTTGGGGCCACCCGCCCTCCGCCCCGCCTCCCTCGCTGCCCTCTGGGGGCCACTGTGAAAACGCAGACCAGAGTTCCCCCCTCCACCCCCCGCACCTTCCCTACTCCCGGCGGTTTGGCATTTATTTGGGCATTTCTGCCGAAATGGGAAATACCTCCCCACCCCCCGGCCCCGGCAGCACTCTTCCCCCCCATTCCTCGCGCGCTTCCTTTTCCCTCTTTGGATTAGGAGTTAACAAGACTACCCGGGAGTAAATCCTCACCATAAGAAAGGGTCTTTGGGAACCTTTGGTCTGTGATTTCTTTCTCTCCCTCTCTCTTTTCATTACGTTTAAGAGGAAGGAAACAATGGACCTTTGAAAGTCTGTGTGAACAGCCTCAAACTTTCTGGAGAGGGCTGGGGTGGGGGAATAAACCCCACAGGAAGCCGCCTACAGTGAAAGGTTGATGGAATGTGTGTTGCAGAGTCTCGGCTTCAGTGTGCGCGCGCGCGCGGTATGCCTTTGGGGTGATCTTTGTCTTTTTACTATTCCCTGGGGTTGGTGGGCCCTCGCCCCCACCTCTCTTTCTGTTAAAGTAAACCGAGGCTTTAAAATCGTGTGCAATTAGCACTGGACCCCAGCCTCAGCTTTCCAGTGCAGAGTTGTGAGGTCTTGGCAAAGGGCCGGGCGGCGGGAGGACCCTGAGGACCCCAAAATGCTACTCTTAATGTTAGTTGCTACATCCCTTGCGGTAAAACCTAGGACCTGACATCCCTTGTTGCTCTCTGCTGAGCGTTGATGTGTGTCACCAGACCTCGCTGTGGAGCGGAAACCTCTCACTTAAGTTCTCTACGTAAGGCTAGAAAAACAGGCTTTCATGTATGTCTCCTTTCATCAGCAGTAGGGGTTAGGAACAGAGTAGTTAATAATTTTAAGGATTTTCATTACGCATAGGAGCCACTCACTGGCCTGTGTTCACCCTTCTTGCTTCGGTGTGACAATGTGATGTTGCATAATTGCACGTTGTAGAGCATCCCCAGATGTCTTCCTAAGCTCTTACCAGAATAAAGTGAGAAGAATTTAGAGGAAGGGGGATGGAAGAAGGTTTCACCTGACCTGAGGGAGGGCCTGAATCTTCAGGGCCGCCAGGCATACCTGTTGGAAAGGGCTTTGTGTTAAAAACAACTGTCAAACTATTCAGCCTTAAGGTTATTTCGTTGGCTAGAATGGAGCTATTACTGTTTCTTTGACTCTTGAAGGAAGCTTACTGCTTTTCAAGTTGGTCTGGGCATCATACTCCGGTTGTGTGCCTTTGATCAGCTAGTCAAAGGGCTCTTTTGAGTTTGCGTTTATGGGCAAAACCAAAGAAAGTGCTGTAGGCACTGTTTCCTCTGCGTAGCAAACTTTGGGTGTAGCACCTTTTGGTGCTTTACATTAAAATCACTCCCCTCAGCTTTCTGTGTATCTGCCCCATAGGATTGCAGCGTTTGGGTGTGGCGCTGGGAAGTCAAGTCTTCGGGCTTTCAAGTCAGCCCCCCTAATGTTTTTTATCTGATGAATGTGTGTTTACAGGCCCAGATAATTGAGGTTAGAAGTGAACTCTGAGTCATCACCTGTTCTTTAACAGCCTGTGCCTGAGCGAGCAAGCTGAGGACTAGTCACTCGGTGTGTGTGGACGGGGAAGTCGAGTCAATCTTACATGATTTCCCCTGTGACAGCTGACTGAGTAAAATCTTCCTTCTTGATCTGGCCCGTAACCCACAGATTTTCAGAAGTCTCAGGTTTCACAACTGGAAACCAGAATGGGACAACACCTCATTCGTGTTCTAATAGACCTACTCAAGCCTATTCTCAAGCAGCTCCCTTGGATATCGAAGACAACAGCAAGAGGGTTAAGTAGTCACGGGCCACATTGAAGTTGAAATGCTGCTGCTTACTAGCTAGGCCCCTCTGGGCAAGTTTCTGAAATTGAGAATGATAATGTGATGAACTACACTAAAGAAAAAAATTTAAATATTATTTTTATTTATTGATAGAATAAGAGAGAGACAGAGTGACTGATTTGTTATTCCACTTATTTGTGCATTCATCAGTGGCTTCTTGTATGTGCCCTGACTGGGGATTGAACCCGCAGTTTTGGTGTGTGGGATGGTGCTCTAACCAACCGAGCTACCTAGCCAGGGCCACCAAAGAAAATTTAAATGATCACTCTCAAATTCACAGCGTAAGGCCCACTTGGGATGCTGTGTGTAAATGTGGACCTTGTAAAGTGCTGTAAAATATGAATATTGCATCATGCACCCTCCCACCCCCCGTCCACTTAACGAACAATTATTCGTCGCCTATTGTGCATCAGGCTCTATGGCGGCAAACCAAATGCCTGCCAGCTCTGTGGAGAGTGTTCTAGTTTGAGAGAGGGAGTTGGATGGAGTGGGTGACGCCCGGGAGGTGACAGGGAGCCAGGATAATGTGTGGTGGCTTCGGTCTATAAAGAAGATAAGACAATCTCGGCTGTTGAAGAAATGAGTCTAGCCAAGGAGAAAAGGAAAGAACAGTGAGAAGACCCAGTTAAGTGTGTGTTTAGAGAGTTATGCGTAGAATGCTTTGAGAACCCAAAGGAGGACCAGAGCTTTTTGGGAGGAGGAGGGCAGAGCAATTTAGTGAACAATAACATTTCATAAATCAGGCAATATAACAGGGGCTGAAAACTCATATCAGAAATGCCATCTGAAATGTAAAGATTAGAGGTCTCGAAATCAGAACAGAGTTTAAAACAAGGCTCTGACAATTGCTAACCATTTGTTATTGGGCAAATCCCCCAATTTTTCATACTTTGCTTCTTCATCTGTAAAATCAGTTTAAAATACTTAATGGAATTCTTTGAGGATTAACTCAGATTTAACATGCCATGTATATGATAAAGCACCACATAAGCTAGTGTCTTTTGGTATCAAAAGGTACTTTCAAAATATGTTCTTTTTAAAGCTATAGATACAAGTCATAATTTAGTCTAATGGATGTCAGTCACAGATTTCTGTTTTGTTTGAATAGTGCCAGTCTTCAGACTTGAGGTTAGCTCTTGTCCTATGGCATTTCTCACTTGTTCGGGCATCCCAACCGTTGGAAATCTTCTCATTGTATTTGGTTTGTGAGCACTACTTGGAAGGATGGGCTGTCTAGTATAGTACATCAATTGAGAGGGGCTTGTCTGTGTCTGTTCTGTGCCTTCCATAGCTTTCCGCTCTCCTAACAAGATGAATATAAAAAAAGAAGAGAAAGTTATGCATTTGCATTGTTGAGACCATAAAATCGTCCTTGCTAGATGGGCACTAGACTTTTTGCGGTGATCACTTCATTAGGTCTATAAGTGTCTAATTACTATGTTGTACACCTGAAACCAATAAAATTATATGTCGACTGTAATTGAAAAATAGATTTATAAAATCACCCTAGTTTAACTAGTTTTCTCCATTTGTAAAGAGATGGAATTTTCAACCACACTGAAAGAAAGGCTGTTCTCTCAGTAACAGCAGCTGCTGTCTAGGTGAAACTTGAATCTTTAAGCACTCCTTATTTAACATGCTTGCTTTATGTCTTGTCTTGAAATGGACTGAAGCTCATCTGACATTTTAGTGAATGGCCTTTGATAGAAATCCATACTCAGATATTTAAAACTGTCATATTAAATATGACTTGCGGGGGTGGGGGCAGTGTGAATGTAAGTCAGTTTTCAAGTTAGTGCTACACATGCTGAATCTTAGCATGTAGTTTTAAAGGGCCTTAAAAATAATACTAAAATGAGGAAGTTGAGACCCAGAGAGGGAAACTAATTAGGTAAAGTCATATACTAAATTAATGGCTGAGCAGGGACAAGAACCCCTTTGTCTCCATTTCCAGTTAGCATTTTTTCCCTCCAATGTACTCTAATTTGTTACTGTTTGGTTTTGTTAGCAATTTAGTTATTTTAATGTTTTAAGGTGAAATAATTTGCATTTGGGCTTAGAAATTCATTGCACCCAAGTTTAAGGAAGATACTGTAACTTCTTTTTTGTTTGGAAGAATTTATACATGATATGTGCATATAATAGGTGATGTTACTTGCAATAAATTTTTGTCAAAGAAGACACTAAATGTAAACTTGCATTTTCTATAAATAGTAAAGAAAGTTCAAATATTGTAGAAGTGAATTTTTTTTTTAAAAGAAGCAAGTTCCTGGAAACGTTATTCAGATCTGTGTTATGAATCCTAGGATAAAAGCATATAACAGTGTTTGCATGTTCTTTTCCCTGTACTTGCTTTGAGAAACCTTTAATGTTGGTTGTCAGGAACTCTGCTTAGCAAATATTTTATTGCAGTCCTACGATGTGCAAGGCATTCTGCCTCCTGCATCTTCGTGTTGTGTTGTGAACAATACAGAGATGAAGGAGGCATGGGGTCTTTATTAAAATGTGTCTTTAAAAAAAAAGTGAAACAGACTCAGATGGTATGTAGGACCTAAAACACAAAATTGCTATCTCCAAACAAATCAGTCCTCTGATCTAGTAGGCACATCTGCTTTGAAATTGTTATTATTACACTAACCTTTCAGCCAGATTTGTAACAAGACATTTGTTTTCATAACATGATGACAAGTGATAAACATTTTACATTTATTTTATCAGGGCCCCATCTTAGTCTGGACAAGAAGTAAAAACTGGGCAACATTTGATGGGATTTTATATGGTGAATAGCTTGCTTAGGAATGCTGTGCTGGTCTTACCTTTAATATGTTTTTAAAGAATGGCTTTTCGCTGCATAGAAGTGCGTTGGAACATTATTGTTTCCTGAAAGGGTTGCAGTATAAGGCAGTCCATAGTGAGCCACTGAGAAAAGAATTTTCCTTGTTGACTTTGAGTTTGATGTACATCAAAACGTGAATATCCACCACAAGTGAGATGTCCTGGTTATGTTTGATTACTAAGTTTCCCCAAAGAGTGAGATTGTTATTGTTTTGGGGCTATTGCCTCACTATTAAGTTGTACCTGGAGACTGTAAGCTTTCTGTTGTCATAGTGGTCTCCACTAATAATGATTCTCTTCCCTGAAGGGTGAATAGTGTCTTTACTTACAATGAGGAAAGCTAATTATTAACATTACAGGGATTGGAAAGATTAAGTTTAGCACAAGGACAAATGCTTGATTTCTGTTTTAGAAGGAATGAGAAAAATGAGTTATTGTTTGGTTTGCTTATTGTGGTAAAAAGAAACACACACATAACATAGTTTTTAAATGCCATCAGTGCCACCACTATAAAAAATAAACTTTATGTGAGGATTTAAAAAATATTATACTTCATTAATGCAAAAGATATGGCTTTAATTGTTTAATAGATGTTTCATGATAGCCCTTCCCCAGTCATCCTTGGCGTACTCAGACAAAGTTCTAGCAATATTGAGAAGCTAGCAGTCTGGTAGGAAGTAGGCTGTGTATGAAGGTATAGCTGAAAGGTCAAATAGGAGATGAATTGTCTTTTCAGCATAGTTAATATTTTTTGTTGTTGTTAATAACATTTTTTGATTAATGTAACCGCTGCTTTTCCAAGTGCCTGCTTGGATTTAGACACTGCCTGGTCTTACCATGTGGCCCGCCTTCGCCATGTATGGTCAGCTCATGGATAACTTTCCCCAGCTGCCTGGTTACTGTCATCCGAGCTTGGCTTTAACCTCAAAGTCTTTTTTCTTGCTCCCTGGTTGGGCTTGTGGCACTTGAGCTCATCACACAGCCCCTTTTTGCGTGCCCTGCTGACTGTACTCTTTCCCTGTTCAGCCATGCCAAGACCAGCCATCGCTCCAGTGCTGAGAATTGCTTATTCACTGGGGTTCTGCCTTTTTTTTCTCTGGCACTCTCGAATTTTGAGAAACATCAAGGGGACTGTGGAGGAGACATAATGTGGTTCCTTTGGTAGGCCTACGGTTCACATGTCCCAGGAGGACAGGGACTGTGACTGCTTTGTATTTCGCCCTGGAACTCATTTGCAGGTGACTCTGCCTTTCAGAGAATGCAAAAGACTTCATGAAGCTGTTGTTGCCCCCCATAATGGTCATTGCTCAATAGTCTGTTGTCATTTTAGAGGCAGAGTTCAGTGGTAGATTTTAATTCACACACATAAAGTAAAGAAGCTATTAGTAGTAGTCCGATTATATACATTCGAGGAAGTAACTTTGCCAGGGCTCTTAAAACTTTACACTTGACTCCATTCATAGGGATTTAATAAACTCAGGCGATTAGCTCTTTAGACTCATCAGTCCAAGTCTCTTTGCCCCAGCATGCATGATAATTACTTGTGTACTTGGGTCATCTCCTGGCCCCCTTAATCCTGGCCTTGAAGGGAGAGACCATGCATAGTTTTTTTGTGTTCCTAGGACCCCATCATATAGCAGAGTCCTTGTCTCATAGATGCTCAGACTTGAATGTGTTCCCCTTTTGGCAAGGTTTTACCCTCAGTGGTTAGGACTGTATTTAAAATAGGCTGTGTGGTAGATATGAGAAATAGTATACTTGAGTTCTGGGCCTGGCCTTGCCATTAATAGAAACTTTGCTTTGATCCTGGATCGAGTAGCTCTGGATCTCTTCAGTCTGCACATCTCATTATTCATCTGGAATATTTCTTAGTTTGAAAGGCATGTCAAAACATACTCATTATAAGTTTCCTATTGTCACTGCATTTTGATGTTTGTATATCACTAGATCATGAACTTTTGGTACATCTGTGCCTATTTATCAAACACATCTCTGCCCTACCCCCCCACCCCCAACCCCTTTAACATTCTACCAACATAACTTCCCTGTATCTTTCGTCTTGAGGAGTATTTTAAAGCTTTGTCCCCGGTGCTTGACAGAGAATTCAGCACACAGGCAGCTCTGCCCTTTGCTATAACCTTAATTAAATCAGCCTCCCTCAGGTCAGACTTGGGTTTTGGTTCTGTCTTTCAAAGGCCAGCTGCAAGGCTGATGACATGCCTGCGCCTGCCATTGTGTGCCTCTGCACAGCCATCCGTCACTGTCAGCAGGTTGGGAGCCTGTCCGCTGTGTCCTCCCAGCCAGTGGGGAGCAGGGGTGAAGGGGGATGGTCTCGGGAGAATTGGGAGGGAGAAGAGAAAACAGGACAGCTTTTCAAAGGAAAGAATTAAGGAGAAAAAGGAATCTGAGGAATAATAATCGGAAAAAGGAAACAAGTGAAAAGCAGGAGACTGGTAGGTAACATGACCCTCTTCTTTCTCCAGTTTTCCACGTTGGAAAACAGTCTTCTTCCAGTTTTGTTTATCCTTTAGTTCTTCCACCCAGAGGCCTACATACTTTACATTTTAAAGCTTTTTATGTTTGATTGGTCAAAAAATGTCAGGTATTCTTCATTGTCATCTTTTCTGTAGATTGTCACCTTGTCAGTCTGTAGATCTGTATTTTTCCCCTTCTGCTTTTCTTTTGTTGCCCATGATAATGTTCTCCCGCCTTTTCGCTCTGTCAGCCATCTTGGCTTTAGGGTCAAGCATCGCTTTTCAAGGACATGCTTAACAGATTTGAAAGAAGACAGGATTAATGAGTTACTTGGTGGCAGAAAAATTAGACATCTGCCTCATGTACCTTGGATGAATGAGAGAAGTAAATGAATTAAAATATTTCTTAAAGGTCACTTATTTAACTTTAAAAACAGGAAAGCATTCACTTGGTTTACTTTGGGCATTAGATGTTATAAATAAAGATTCTTTGTTTTGAAGGGCTCTATATTTTAACAGGAGATTCCAGTGTAATTTGCTGAGTATGTATCCACTTTCGTGATTGTAGCTACTTTGCCAATCTGAATTCCTTAAATACAGATCCATAAGCATTTGTTTTGTTGTTTTCAACAAAAGCAAACTCATAGCTTTTAGTTAATTTTTGTTTTCCAGGGATTTATTATTCTTTGACAATAGCTTTCTAGCAAAGAGTACAGTGTAGCTTAACTAAAAAGTGAATTTCTAAGCAGGAAAAAACAAATATCTTCCAACTTTAAATAATACTTATTCTAACTCACATTTATTTCAGCTCAAATGCTTAGTGGCCAAAAAAAAATTTTTTTTTTGGTAAATTTAGTCTTTGTAGGAATCTGTGTTTGAAATATTTCTTATAATTTCTCTGTATTATATTTTAATAGAATTAGTATATATTGGGAGAGCTGTTTCCTTTTGAGGGAGGAGATAGTGTGAACACTTCATGGTACTAAACTAGAAGTCTGATATATGTTGGTGTTTATATATAATAGTAGTTTAATTATTGGGAATATCATTCATCATATGTCTAAGTCAGCCAAGTAGAAAAAGAAGATAGGGGAATGGAATGAAAGTTTCTTAGTCCCTTGTCCTTTCACTTCACTGGGAGAGGTTTATAATGAAAGGTGGGTGCGTTCCCCTTCTGCCTCTAAACATTGGCCTGGGCATGGTCAGCTTACTAAAAGGGAACCAGGATCATTGTAAGTAAACTGACTGGATGAAGTGTCTTGTTTCTTGGGAATGTGCCAGACAGTTGCAGGTGATAGTGACTCATCTTGATTTTGAGAGTGGAAAGGAAAAGACAAAAGGGCTAAGAGAATTGTGAAAGCCTGGCAGTTGATAATGGAGAAGGTGTCTTGTGCAATTGTGTGAAAGCGCTGTCCTATCTAGATATTGCAGGGTGTTGTGGTTCTTTGGGACTATGCTTACACAAAACAAAGCACGTCTCTGAATGAAATTGAACTTCATTTTCTCCCACCGTTTATCTGTTTTCTATTTTCAAAGTTATAGGTTTAGACCTAGCATTTATGCTGAATTTCTTCACAGCAGTTGTAGAAAAATGTATTTTGTCCTGTATGCTCTGGGAATAGAACATGTAATACAATATACTCCTCTAAACTATATATAAAACGGTTTCCCCTCAAAACTCTCTTTGTTTCAACCTATATTTCTGAAATTTTTTTTTAAAGATTTTATTTATTTTTAGAAAGAGGAAGGCGGGGAGAATGAGGGAGAGAAACATCAATGTGTGGCCGCCTTTTGTGCGCCCCCCACCGGGGTCCTGGCCCACAACTCAGGCATGTGCCCTGACTGGGAATGGAACTGGCAACCGTTTGGGTCTCAGACCAGCGCTCAGTCTGCAGAGCCACACTAGCCAGGGCTGTTTCTGAAAATTTTTATACTATGTATTTAGATACCCAAATCTTCATGAGAATATTGATCACACTTAAGTATTTATTTGATAATTTGAGAAATTAAAGGGCCTAAAAGTCAACTTAAGTTTATTCTTTATTGAACAGTTTTGTATGATTGAGGTATTGATCACATTGTTTATCTATAGCTACAGACATAATCAGAATGTAAAAAAACTAAATGAAACCCCCTACCTCCCAGCTCCTCAAAAAAAACCCCAAACCTGAAAATCACCTTGATGTTATTCTCTGTTGTTTTTCTTTTAAAACAGGAGATTGGAATTTGGAACCATTCACTGAAAGTTCAAGGCCATTAGGAGCTGGTTAAAAATTTTATTAGATCATAATTACTAGTAATTTTAAACATCTGTCATTTGTGTTCATGATAATTTGTGAACACTTCTCTTTCCTGGCATGTTTTACTTTTTGCCATGAGCATATGAGTCAATGAGTTATAAAGACCAACTAAGATCTTAATAAAAGATTTTGGATAAGTGTACTGAAACTATTGTAAAAAGATTGTAACTTGTCAGAACTGTAGGTTGGATACTGTTTTAAGAATAATATTCATGATCAAAGAAGAAAAAAACTTGATGAGACCATGCTAGCTTTTTGGCTATTCTTACAGGCCTGGATTTTCCATTCAAAAATATGTTCTCGTAACAAGTGTAGGCAGAATTCAAAAGAGCTTACATGAGTCAAATTCATTGCATTTTCATTAGGCGTTCAATATGGTGGGGCCAATATGCATGGCACAGCATCAACGGCTGGCCCCCCTCTGTGTTGGTTTGGAGGGATTGGATGATGGAGCATATCACACGAGCTACAGGACAAGTGTATGGAAGTGAATTTGTCTTCTGTATTAGCGCCTCAGCAGTTAGAAAGAACATGAAAACTCAGCCTTTTTAAAGAGCCCTTCTTAGTTATGAGATACTGCTGCTATCTCTGTATTGAGAAGACTTCCCAGACTTTTCCTTCGAGCACAGCATTTACTGGCTGTCAGCATAACAGTGGTAGAATGGAACAGTTTTCTTTTTTCCTGTGTGTCTACTGCATTTCATGGTGTATTAAAACTATTACAGAATATTGTGAAAGATTGAGCTTGTCTAGATATCTTACTGCCCTTTATCTTTAGAATTCCCATTTAGTGGTTGTTAATAATACCTTTCACCCACCAGATTGCACAGTAGGATTGCATTTTGTAAAATTAATGCGTTGACTTTTTTTGCTTGAAGTAGTAAATGTTTTCAATTTTTCCCAAATCCAGGCACCTGACACAGAGAGATTAGACAAATATCTTAGAGCCTCAGGATGCTGAAGAAGGTTTAAATGGGAAATTCCTCTGTGTGTGTGTATGTGTGTGTGAGAGAGAGACAGAGAGAGGCTGTGATCTAAGTTCAGCAAGCATTTATTGAGTACCTACTATGCGTAAGGTCCTGTGAGAATACTAAGGTAAGTATTAAGACTTCATCCCTGCTCTTAAGGGGCTAATAGTCAACTGTAGGAGATGGACAAGTACATATATTAATTGAAATAAAAGGCAGAAAGCAAAACAATCTAATAAGAGTTTTAAACAGGGGACAGGGGACAACAGGCAGGGAACTTGTGAAATCCTGAGAAGTTTTCATAGATGAGATAGGCACCATGTTTGAAAACTTTAAATAAGGAAAATAGCTCAATTTTCTTAAAAGTGTGCTCCTTTATAGCTTGCCCCGCTCAATAATCATGAACTCCTTTAGTGCTGAAATTTTAAAATAAATTACTTTCTTCAATTACTTATTATAATTTATTACCAAATAAATTAATTGAAGGCTCTTAGCAACTGTATAAGCCATTCTCACCTTGAGTTACTGTTTGAGGTATACATTCTTTTATCCCAGTAAGAATTTTATTTGAAGTGACAGCAAGTTTTTAAGTTTTGTTTTTTGTTTTTGGTGGGGGCGGTGAGGGCAACTGAGAATTAGACAGAAATACTAGGTTTTGAATGCTTCCCCTTTTTTAGCATTTGCATTTCTATTTTGTAAGTTGGTATGATGTTTTCATTCTTAGTGGTTTCTTTCATTATCTGCTTAAATATTTGCCTAAATTCCCTGTGCAAAGTTTTAATTGCATGATTTTATTTTTATTACCAAGTTTTGGGCTACCACTTTTTATCATCCACAGTAAATACTCACAAGGTAACTCTTTCAAGGAACATCTAAATACCAAAAATTATGCTTCAAAACCTTTGTGGAGTTTATTTCCAAATTCAGTGTGAATGACGCGGGTTATGCCCCACTTAGATTGTGTTTAGAAGTTCACCCCACAGGCTGTAACATCTTCTAAAATATGTCATTAACTGTGGATGTGTCCCTTCTAAATCATATGTGCTTCCCACTAAAAATGGCAGGTAATTTAAACAAATTTACCATGTATTGAGTAAAAGCATTGATCTTTAGTAAAAATTTTAAAATAACTAATAACACTCGCCTTCAAGTCTTGAAAGCCAGAGGAAACCCTTCATCCTCTCTCCTATTAGGTTTTCCCTTTGTTCTTAGGATCCCAAACTCAAATTAATGCTACAAATATTAACACCCTTATGGATTAAACAGGCGCCGTTTGAGGTAGCCAGGGATCCTGACTACAATTTTCACAGTATTTCCTTGATCAGTTTCACCCTGCCTTCAATCCAGTGATTTCGAGTTGAATTTAGGAATTGCATTTCTTGGCGATGCTGTAAGTCTTTCATCTGTCTCTCCTAGTTTCTTCCACAATCCTCTAAGGACCACTAGAGCTCACGATTGCTTCTTGAATGAGTGAAATGTCAGTTTTTTCCCATGAATAATTAAAATCTGTAACTAGCAATCAATATATTTTAAAATAATTGATGCATAATACTATTTCTAATGTAAACGCATAAATGTAAAGTGAAATTCTAAAGCATTGCATTTGTACCTTATATCTTTAAAAATTGTAATAAATTGAGGAACTTTGCATAGAATATTTTTTTGTTGTATGTATTCTTAGAAAAATGCTTTTGCATTTATATATTTTGCAGTAAAATAGAGCTAGTGGGCTCAGAATACATATGTAGGAAAACATAATTTCGCAGAAGGGTTATGGGAAAACACAACCATGATTATTTTTTATTTATTGACCATTTTAATTTGGGGCGGACACCATCTGAATTTTCTTGGTAGAAAATACCATTTTATAAATGTGAAGGCACAAATTATTCCCAGTGGGATGGTGACTTCATTGAACCTCTCCCTGCCTTTTATTTTATTGCTTTACATCTGGTGACACATTATCTCCCCCAAAAGGGCTCTCCAGCCTTTTAAGTAACAGTCTTTCTCACCCTGAAACAATGAAGTATCAGATGATCACAGCTTCAAACAAAAGATTTTCACTCCCTTCAGAGGTCTGTGTAGTCCCGGTTTCCCCTGCCCGCCTGGCGAGGCTGGCACTCAGGAATATCTAGTTTAGTCCTGTCTTTGATAATAGATGATCATCAAGGGGCCTCGGTTGTACTCTCGCATTTGTCCCAGCAGGACGTATCCGTTGTTTCATACTGCACCTTGGCACATGCAGCTCCTTAAATTGGTTGTTTTCCCTGTGTCATGGAGCGTAGGCATCATCTGAACCCTACAAACGGAGTGTTTTTGACAGACACACTGAGAATGTTCTTTGCCCGGTGTAAAATCAGCCTCAATTCCTGATTAGATTCCCTTTCTGTCCCCATTAATTTCCAGGTCGTCTGGGTCCTGGGAACGCTTCTTTGTGATTTGTGTAATGACCACATTTTGTGTTAATAATGGATTTGCTGTAGTTTAGAGAAAGTTGAAGGTACTCGTAATGACTAGGATCTTACTCATGGTTTTAGCAGAAGTGGACGGAGCAAGACTCACTATAAGGGTATCGAATGAAGCCGGTGACTCTGAAACACTCTAGTTGTTGAGAAAGGGAAGTAATGGAAGAGGTTGAACATCATGTTTCTGAAGCCGTTGAGCACGTCTTGATTATTCACACTCACTGCAGTAAGAACATTATGTAGCAGAGCACCTCTTTCTTTCTTTTTCTGCCTTTCACTTTGCAAAGAAACAGTAAAGTTAGTAAAGTTTCATCAAAACTTACTCATTCAAAAACTTGTGAGTGCTTACTATAAAGAATATTAAATAAAAGGACTGCCTTTTTTGTGTGTCAGCTTCTCTTAGGTAACAGAGAACCATGTATAGTCTCTTGAACTTCCGCATAAAGAATTTCAGAAACATTACTATGCCCTTTCAGCAGAGTTCTAGCTACGCCCTTGCAAAACTAATTCTTTGAAATTACTGCCTCTCAGTTGCTTTGGAAAACACGTTAGTGTAACTCTTAAGAGCCTGAACTCTAGAGTAAAAACACTTGGTTTTGAGTCTTAGTTTTCCTGTACACACTACCTAATTAACCTTTCTAGGTCTCAGTTTCTTGCGTGTAAAATGGGGATAATGGCATCTACCTATAGATTTGTTGTATTAAATGTATTAGATGAGTTAATACACGTAAAGTGTTTGGAACGGTACCTGGCAGTAAGTGTTCTATGAGTGTTAGCTATTTTTTAATCATCTTAACCATAATATTTGAATATCTACTATTTTAAAAAGGAATTGGAGGATTTAAAGAGATAATATGAATTTTAGACTGTCTCCCTAAGTGAATTCAACAGTGTACAGTTAAGAGATCACAAAAGTAGAAATATGTAACTCCCTTTACCACGAGATGAAGCCATTGAGGAAAATGAAACACTAAACATGAGTGTTTGTCTATTGGAACTTGTTAGGGCCTCCTTGTGGTCCTCATTTGACCTGTGAACTTCAGTTTGAAGAACTTAGAATAATGATACTCAAAGTAGGAGCACCTGCTTCTGTGTCACCAGGATATTGTTTTACAAGCGTAAAACCCAGGGCTTGCTTTGCACCAGCTGAGCCAGGATCATGGGGTGGGGAGCCCAAGAATATATGTTTTTAACAAGTTTCCCTGGTGATTCATATGCACAATGAAAATTGAGGACATTTGCCATCGAAGAGTAGCTCTCACTCAACCTAGGTGCTCATTAGAAACATGTTGTGAGGGGTGCCTTTTAAAAGGTAGCGGGTGCTTAGATTCTGACTTCATTGTTTGAAGTGGGGCAGATATTAACATTAGCAGGTGATTATAATGGGCAGCCAGGATTGAGAGGCTATGGTATTAGAAGATGATTGATAAAGGTGATTGTCCACATAGTTTATTATATTAGGTGTTGATGTAAGAATGTCCAAACCTGTAGAGATTTTTAGATACACCTGGAAGCAAGATTGCAACAGACTGAGAAAAATTAAAAGCTCTAGAATAGCAGTTTGCAACTTCTTTCATGCAGGGAATTTTAGGAAGATTACATAAAGTGGAAGGAAGCGAGGCAGGGATTAGATTACAGGATAGTTGAAGGTTGCGTGCTCTCTTGAGGGTGGTTTTGCTTGAGGGGTCTGAAAAGCAGCATCTCAAAGGTGTGTGAAACTACATGCACAGGAACAACAGACAGGGCTTGCCTAAGGCAAAGGTAAACCTTTTACTAAATAAATTCTGTGTCTGGAGCATGACTACCTGACATGACTTGCCCAGTTAGGAATTTATGATCAGATCACCCTATGAAGTTACTTTCCATGGAGCGCCCTTAAATATTTTTTTAAAAAATCCCCATCTGAGGACATTTTTTTCTTTGCTTTTAGAGAGAGAGGAAGGGAGAGAAGCATTGATGGGAGAGAGGAGGATTGATCACTTGCCTCCTGTGTGCACCCATACCAGGGACTGGGGATTGAGGACTGAATCTGAAGCCTAGATATGTGCCCCGACTGGGAATTGAACCTGCAACCTTTTGGTTACGGGACATTGCTCCAACCAACTGAGCCACGCCTACCAGGGCTAGAATCTCTTTTTGCCCACACAGGGATGTAAGCTGACTTGGTATTTTAAAAAAGTCATTACAGTGTTTACCAGGGACTGAGGAGAAGGTAGAAATGAGGACTTGTTGCTTAAAGGATGTGGAGTTGCTGTTTGGGATGAAAAAGTTCTGGAAATGGATGGTTATGATGGTTGTGCACCATTATGAATGTACTTGATGCCACTGAACTATACACTTAAAAATTGTTTTAAATGGTAAGTTTTATCTTGCGTGTATTCACTACAATAAAACATACTAAATAAAAAGCCATTCCAGTTCTCACATTTCTGAGCCTTAATTTTTTTTTTCTTTCTCGCAGCGACAGTGTATCATGCATGCCACTAATTCCAGGGGACGCTCCCCTGCCTTCCTGCAACCTCAGAATGGAAACGGCCATCGCTCGTCTGGCTATGTTCCAGGAAAGGTGGTCCCACTGCGTCCCCCTCCTCCTCCAAAGAGCCAAGCTTCAGCCAAATGTCCCTCCATCAGACAGGAAGCGCGGGCCAGCTTTGCTTTCTCACCTGAAGAGCAGCAAACCCAGGGAGAAAGCCAAAAGCAGAAGAGGCACAAAAATACTTTCATTTGCTTTGCTATTACTAGTTTCTCATTTTTTGTTGCACTTGCCATCATTTTAGGGATATCCTCAAAATATGCTCCAGATGGTAAGTGTGTGTGTATGTGGATGCATGTGTGTGTATAAAATGTATTCTTTTTTGTTGTTGTTGACTTACGGACTTTATTTTCCACATTAATTAACTTGGAAAATAGAACATATCCTAGGAAAGAAAAGAAGGGAAGGAAATAATAGAATAAGATTAGAAAACTCTTTTAAGTTGGCTCTAACTACCTAATATACTTGTATAATGAGTTAATATGAGGTATAACTTCTGAATGAGAGCCATTGTTAAAAGAATCGATTGGAAATGAAAAAATTAAAAGATGGCTCTTCCTTTTCATTTTGTCACTTCATCCTAGTGCTCGAGACACTCTTGGAGTATTTCTTTTTGAAGTGCTAGTTTTAGGGGTCCTTACCAAATTCTGGTGGTAGCACAGTTTCATCCTTTGTGGGAGGTATGCTCTTCTGACTGCCAAAAGTTTTTAGTGATAAAAATCATGATTATAGCGATCTGCTACATTTGATTCTTTAAAAATATAAATTCAAATAATAAGATTTGTGTTCTGCAGTGGGCAACTGGCTGGAGGACTATCCCAAGAGAAACCTCTAATATTTTTGAGGAACAATATATCCTAAAAGGAAAACATCCATTTGGAGGTGTGATTTCTGAAATACTTGTCTAAAAACCACTCATTACTTCATAGTTAAACATCGTGTCAGGAGGTTTTAATTTCTTGATGGCCTTTGCTTTCCCAGGTGGTAATATATTAATATTTTGGGTGATTTTGAAGAGGTTTGTTGTCATTTGGCTAAGTACTGTACCAACAAAGAATGGCCTTCTGTACCAACAGAACCCTACCTGTACATAGGGAAGCCAGAGGGCTCAGGGCTATTGGAGAAGCAGCAGACCAGGAGAGCCTGGACTGGGCACCACGGTTACCTGCATTTTTTAGCCTACTGCATGTTTGTGTCAAGTTAGATGCCCCTTAAATGGGTAGAACATTTGAGAAGCATTTTACCACTTATAAGACTTACAAATATTTTATTTAGTGTTCATGGGTGATTTAGGGGCTTTTATGGACTCTCACGTTCAGGGAAGAGGTAGTGTCAATACTTCTAAACAAACAGACCTGACATAAGAGAGGTGTTCATGTCAGCACGTTCCTGATCGCCCCATTAGACCACATTATGAACTCGTAACATTGCTTTTCATTGCATATGGCATTGACATCTTTCCCCTTTTCTCCAGCAGAACCATCAAGCTCCCTTGCTGTTGCTATATTCTTTCCAAGTAATTTGCAGTAAAGGGATGCTAGGTTAGTGGATAATCAGAGCCGAAATCTGTGGCTTTAACTGATGTTTTCATATTCCATCTAAGACATTGAATTGCTGATGTGGTTCGTTGAATCAACATTCTTTAGTTTCATTTTTGGCAGTGTAAGTGCAGAGTATCAGTGGAAAGGTTTGGTATGCTGAAATATTTCAGGGACAGCCTCACTGTGGTTATTGCTCTTACATAACTTTGATAATGTACCCACTGCTTAACAAGTGGGTAGCCAGGAAGGTGGGGCAGTCTGAGCTATTTTTAGTGCTTTCTGCAGACCACACGTTTTCTCAATAAATGTTCTTTATTGGAAGGAAACAGCCAGGAGTTTGGGTGACGGTTCTAATGAAACATGCCCTCCTGGGGAATTATTGTTTATAATTTATTGTTTATAAAGTGGAATTGTGTAACTATTATATCAGTAGTAGGCTCTAGATATCAAGTCTGGATTTCCTTCTCATAGCTGGGTACAGTGCTTGTTCATGGAGCATGTTTGCTTCTGATACAACATTATGGAGAATTCCAACTAGATGTTTTATGACAAGAGAAAGAACTAGAAGAAAAGTTCAAGAAATCTTCAGTATTAAGTCAGAACAAATTTAAGAAATTTCTTGTGTCTTTGATGGGAAGGAAAGTTTAGGGATTTTTCTTAGTATCAGTGATGATCACTGATTTATGAGAATGAAATAACAATGATTATGGAGCTGCTATGAGAAAAATTAATTCCATGACATAATTTAATTTCTAAGGTCTTTACTCGTGGGACTAGTTTTAACTGTAGTAGTTACTATCACCTCAAAAAGAAAGTGTGAGCCTAGGGCAACATGAATGCTTAGAACTATCATGTTTGTATACCTGAAACATATATAATTTTATTAACCAATGTCACCCCAATAAATTCAATAAAAAGGAAATCAGATGTTTGCATTAGCATTACAAAAGTTCAAAATGAGGAATCAGAATTTTCTTTCTATAAAAATGCTGTCTTTGTGCTACACCCACTTTCTTCCTTTTACTCCTATTATTGCCCAACATGTAGGTACCCCCTTCGTAGGATCCCCAAGCGTATCTTGCCTATTCTGTTGCTTGTTTCATTAAAGCTGCTTCAGGTACTTGCCACCCCACCCCTCCTTTCTCTGAGCTCTTTTGCATCTAAAGTAACTACCACATTGTTAAATATTTAAGTATTTCATACATTGTGGCTTTTTCTCCCAAGCTAGAATATAAGCTTGGCGGGTTGTGGGCTCATTGCTTTATATGTATATAAATATATTTATAAAAATTTAAAAAATATATATTTTAAATAAATTTTACAGTATCTAGTATAGAGTAAACAAATTTATCCTGAATAAATATTAATACTTGGCCATTAGTTGATCTAAATTGGTATGATGCCCCCCCGTCCCTTCAAATTATAGCAGAAACCAAAGGCCTCGTGCATTAAATGGCTGTGGCAATGGAGAGTACTTTTATGTTGTCATCATCACCTATGCAAGAGGCAAGTTCTAATTCTAGTAAAGGGTCACCGCAAGCACCCTTTCTCATTTCTGAAAAGGGAACTTGCGTATCACTCAACATGCTGAGCAATCTTGGGTTGGCTTCTCTAATCCGTGGTTTCCTCCCCTCTGGAAAGAGAAGTCATGTCTTTGGCTGTTTGTTTCTTGCAGTTTTGTTGAGGAAGGGTACATGTCTAAAGATAGTGATAGTGATATTTATTAGCCACTGCCTTTGGAGTGGAAGAGGTGCTGTTATCACCTACTAATGATTCACTGTGCACAGGGAAGAACTTGGGAAGACCTAATATACATATTGCTTAGCAGTTTCCATTTTTTATTGACCAGTATGTTGTGAACATTTTTTCTTTTCTAAAACAGCTTTCTTGTGTGGGTCCAAGGACAATTCACAATTTTGCCTCTCACTGTTGATTTGTTTCCAGAGTAGATGATGATTCAGGGGAATTCCATTTTCACCTTATGGAGGAGTTTGACCCGAACTAGAATATGGCAACTTAGTTTTGCGGTGAAACCTTTTCTATGTGTGGAGGAAATAAAGGATTTGACACATACCTCTGCTGGATTGGAAGGGGTGGCATTTCCATCCTTATTGCAGGAAACTAAAATATGTCATCCTGTTCGTTGCAGATTGCAATAAATGATGGTAGTGCTTGGATTTGGCTAAAGGTATCCATGCATTTTGTTGGGTTGATGGGATATCGAGGTTGCATTGTCTTACAGAGAATTGCCCAGATCAGAACCCTCGTCTCAGGAACTGGGATCCAGGCCAGGATTCTGCAAAACAAGTTGTTATCAAGGAGGGAGATATGTTCCGTCTGACCTCAGATGCCACAGTGAATTCTGTAGTCATTCAGGATGGAGGTAAGTCATGGTCCCTGTCTATGGGAGCTGCAAGGTTGCCCTTCACTATGGGGGCACATTGGATATTCTTTCTGTAGAAAACTGTTCTTAGTCTTTAGGATGTGGTATCGCTCCAGCCACAGAAACATGAAAAGCTCCTAAGGCAGAGCCACAGAATTCGAGAGCTAGAGGGCCTTCGAATCACTCAAGACAAGACCCTTGATTTATAGAAGAGGAAACAGTTCCAGAAAGTGATTTCCTGTAGCCAAGTCTTTGTTAGAGCTGTGGAGAGTGATGAGAAAGTTAACATGTAAAAATGAGATTCAGGTTTGTAGGCTCTGAGAGACTTTTCTGGAAATGATATACCTCGGAAGTGAATGGATTGCAGTTCATATATATTGGCATTTTCATTTGTTGAGATATGAGCTCTTCATCTCTTCCTTTACTATGTTTTGAAAACAGGTTTAATTATATTAGGAGACTCCTAGTAAACTCTTTCTTCCCAACTTAATTGTGGAAGTTTTCCCCCCCACCCCTAAGATGAAATTATTTCTCTGTATGTCAGAAAGCTGTTTCAGAAGTGGACTGACACTAGTGCTGTTCTCTGCAGGATTGCTTGTATTTGGGGACGATAAAGATGGATCCAGAAATATTACTTTGAGGACTCGTTACATCCTGATCAAGGATGGTGGGGCGCTTCATATTGGAGCAGAAAAATGCCGCTATAAATCCAAAGCGACAATTGCCTTGTACGGCAAGTCAGATGAAGGTGAAAGTATGCCAACATTTGGCAAAAAATTTATTGGTGTGGAAGCTGGCGGGACACTGGAGCTACACGGGGCACAGAAGACATCGTGGACGTTGTTGGCAAGAACTCTGCACTCCTCAGGCTTGATCTTCGGCTCCTATGCCTTTGAAAAGGAATTTTTGAGGGGCCTCAATGTGAGGGTCATTGACCAAGACACAGCCAAAATTTTGGAAAGTGTGAGGTTTGATACCCATGAATACCACAATGAGAGCAGAAGACTTCAGGAATTTTTGAGAGTCCAGGATCCGGGGCGGATTGTTGCTATAGCTGTCGGAGACTCAGCGGCCAAAAGCCTCTTACAGGGAACCATCCAAATGATCCAGGACCGGCTGGGGAGTAAGCTGATCCAAGGCCTGGGCTACAGGTGGGCCTGCCTTAGCACTCTCTTTCCCAGCTCTGTGTTAAGAGCCTACGTTTGTGTGAGAGGGGAGCGAGGGGGTAGAGAAAGACACAACACACCACAGCCAACTTCAGATCAGAATGACCACTAGCATTTAGAGGTCTGGTTGCCTCTTTTGCTTTGAAATGTGGGACTGGAGGACAGGATACTTGTTACAAGAGCTGTTTTCTTGGCTTTGGTTTATGAAGCATTTTGTGAACGGTAGTGTCAGGGTTGTGGAAAGAACAGAAATATGGAACTGGAAAAAAATGATCAGGCAGTTTAAGGACAATGTACTTTCCTCTTTCCTAACTTTCTGAAGTATGTCATATGAAACACAGGCTAGTTGAGGCAACTTTTAGGAGTTGAAAGGCTAGGGCCCAATTTTGTGCTAAGTTGTAAAAGTTGTCTCAAAAGCCCGAGGGGGTGGGACATGCTCAATTTTCTTTTTCTTTCTTTTTTGGAATCTTTTGCGTGCTAATTTGGGTCTGCTGGCTTCATTGACACAGGTCTGCGGAGGCCTGGTGAGAGGAAGGAACAAGTAGGAGGGCTGGAAAGTTCACCCAGATAGTAGGAATCATTTCTACTATTTATGGTTCTTATGCCATATTCTAGTTAGCCGTGATTTCCTAATGCACCCGCAAGCTGGCTCAACACTTAATTCAAAAAACGGAAGTTTCAATTCTGCTTACTGTTCTTCATAAAGTCAGGGAATATTTGCAGTGAAAAGTCGGAGGATTTCAAAACTCACATATTGAAATGATCTAGTTATTGTTTTTGATAGTTGATCTAATTATTTTTTCCTTGGAAATTTGGTTGTCAGAATGCAATATTATCTCCAGAAATTTGGAGAAAGTTAAGCGAGTGGAGAAAAGGGATCTGTAATGTTTTAAAAATATTTTTATTCCACCAGGGAGTATTTAAGAGGTGCTAAGAGCTGGGTATCTGTAGATGCTTAGATGAAATGACACTGTCTCAGAGCCTTCGTTTAATGTGGTGGATAAACAGAGAGCTAAATAGATGAGCATGGAACAATAAAGCACTTGCTGCATCTGCAGGCTGTAATGAGAGTGTGGTAGGAGGAGCCCCCCCCCCCGCCCCCGCATTGGCCTGGGTTAATCAGTGGAGGCTCCCCAAAGGTGAGTGAGCTATCTTGGCAGTGGAAGGGAGGTCTTTACAGATAGGGCACAGCATGCTCAAAACCTCAGAAGTGTTTTCTTTAAATTTTTATCAAATATAACACATGTATAGAAAAGTGCTAAGAACAAGAAGGTAGCGTTTAATGACTTCTGTGCGACATCTGTGGTATCTGGGTAGCTACCACCCAGTTCATGAAATAGAACTTGGCCATTGGCACAGAGGTGCCTCTTTCCGCTTGCTTTTCACTGCTCGCTCCTTGCGCTCACCGAAGGTAACCACTCCCCAGATGTTGTGGAGGATGCGAAAGGTGAGGGTTGCCAGTTTTTGAACTTCATGTAAATGAGGGCAAACAATAACACGTTGGGTCTAATTGCTGTGCTCGACTGTGTTACTGTCATTTACCCATATTTTGCCATGTATAGTGCACACCCGCTTTTTAGTACTAATGCCCATGTATAATACAAATTATATACACATGTGTAAGGCACATCCTTATTTTTCTCTTAAAAATTTGGGCAAAAAAGTATGCATTTTACACAGCAAAATATGGTATGTTGTTGCATGTGATGCTGGCTCATTTTCACTGTTGTTCATTTTCTACTCTATGTTTATGCCACGAGGTGTTCAGTGCTGGATATCTGGTTGGTTTTCCCGTTTGGATCTCTTATAAGTAGTGCTTCTCTGAGTGTTCTTTCACTGATGTCTTGATGCACATGTGTGTGTATATCTAGGGTTCATAGACCTTGGAGTGAAGCATGGTCTTTTCAAAATTAGACTCCTACTTTGTTTCATTATCCAGTAATGCCAGGGGTTATAACCTTTTGTTTCCTTATGCCGTTCTTTTTCTAGACTTGTGTGATCATTAGCTATGATATTTTTGAATATTTCGTTTGACCTTTTTTTTTTGAGGGGGCAGCTACATTCTACTGGTTTCTAAATTCCCTTTAAAATATGGCTGCTGATTTGATGGAGGAATTAAGGGTTGTGATCCTTTGCCAGTGTTCCACTGCTTTGACATTATCTCCACTGTACATAAACAGAACCCCTTGAAGACAATTTTCTGGTGTGTTGAAATTTTCCTCAAGTGGAGGAGGAAAGTAGTAGGAGTGTTTTGGAGATAGTGTCAATAGAGCACAACATTGTTTCATAGTGGCTGAGGCAGTCCTGGTAAATGAAGAAAGGCACTGATATTTTTCCTCCTCTCACACAGGAGATAATAAATTGAGACATTGTTCTTTGGTTCTTTCTGCTGTGTCAAGGGATATAAAGAGAGCTATAAAGCATTGTCAGTCAAAGAGTAGCTAAATACAGGCAGGGGCGGTGTGGAATTTATAAGGATGTAGGCATGCTTTGGTTGACTTTTATCTGTGACTGTACAGCCATCTGTCTGGCCTAGACTACGTTTGGTGTATTTCCCCTCCTAGGGAAAGAAGTCATCGTTTTTCTTTGCATGTTTTGAACCAGGAGTCTTAAGGCAAATTTTCTGCCTTTTTGTCTTTGTTCGTTTTTGTTCATTTTAAAAATTTTATTACTGGTTTTTGGCAATGAGCTGAAGCAAGTCCTTGGGGGGTTTATCACAGTATCACAGAAATAAAACGGTTTTTTACTGATCTCCTGTGGTTTTCAAACACATCGCTTTTAACAAACAGACGTAGAGCATGTAAAATCTGTTGGATAGTAATTCTGCAGCTTTAAGAATGTTAAGAAATGATTAACCCAGAGGATTTCAGTCTTACCTGTACACCTGAGATTTTAAAAAATCCTGTTGCCAGGGCCTACCTACCCTGAGTCGCTTACTTCAGGATCCCAGGCTGCATATGTGCAGTCAGGGTGGATAGATAACTCCTGCTCTGTTCTCTGACCTCGAACTCCCAGGTTCTCAGGGTGGTCCCCAGACCGGAAAGCCTCAGTGTCACCTGGGAACTCGTTAGAAATGTAAATTCTCTGGCCCCATTTCAAATAGGAGGTGCAGCCCAGCAATCTGGTTTAACAAGCCTTCCAGGTGATTTTGAGATCTACTGACCTTGGAGAATCACCACTGTAACCCAGTGGCTCTCAAGTGTGGCTGCACATTCAAATCGCCTGGGAAACTTGAAAAATTTGCTAACGTCAGGCCCCACCTGTAGAAATGATGACTCCATTGGTGTGGGCTGAGTCTGAGCATAGGTGCGTTCTGGAAGCTCCCCATGTGATTCTGTTATGTGGCTAGATTAGTGTACATTGCAGAGAGGAGAGTTGAGAAGAGCGAATTTTAAAAGAAGGAAAAATAAATGGGCGTGTGGCCAGAATGGTAGTGAATGAAACAGGTGTATATTGAAGAAGGCAGTCAGTGATTAATGGATATCACAGGCATTGGTGATTCACCTGTTACAGAGCTGGACAAACAAGGATGTAAAATCCAGGCGTGCCCTAACTGGTGTGGCTCAGTGGATTGGGCGTCGTCCTGCCACACGAAAGGTTGCTGGCCGGGTCCTTGGTCAGGGCACATGCCTGGGCTGTGGGCCAGGTCCCCGGTTGGGGGCGTGCAAGAGGCAAACAGTCAGTGTTTCTCTCCTTCTCTTTTCTCCCTCTCTTCCCTTCTCAATACAAATAAATAAATAAAATTAAAAAAAAAGTCCAGGTGCATTTCCTTCTGTGACATCATTTACTTCAGCCAACATTTGGACATGCAGCCTCATAAAGAAAAAAGGTATAGGGACTGACAAAAGAATGAAAGATGAGAATTAGATAGCACCTGACCTAACATCTGTGCCAGGGATTTGGGTGAGTACCTGGGTGAATGATCAAAGACACGTGCTCTTTTTCCTTCCAGGCAAGCTTGGGCTTTGGTTGGTGTCATTGATGGCGGAAGTACTTCTTGCAATGAATCTGTGAGAAACTATGAAAACCATAGTAGTGGAGGAAAGGCTCTTGCCCAGAGAGAGTTTTATACTGTGGATGGTCAGAAGTTTGCTGTGACAGCTTATAGTGAATGGTTTGAAGGTAGGCAAGTCCGGTTTATAGTCTTGTAAGACATTGGTAAGTATTTTGGCAGATTTTATTTTTAAAATGGTAATCATATTCAAACGACATACCAGTTAGATTTCTCAACTGGTTGAAGTTAAAGCCTATAGTTTCCCTATTGTACTTGATCTTTTAGACTCAAGGGCTCTTTTTGGACTAGAGAATGATCTATTCTATTCTAGATCAGGCACTACCAACTGGCCTTCGTGTAGTGTGGCTAACTAGTGAAAATAGATGTGTTTCCTGGATGCGATATGGTGAGCTGTCTTTGGTTATGCTTTGTGACAGTGAACATGATCTTGTACTTTGCATCTCCTCTTTTATGTAGATATGTCAGCCAATTTGGTTTGCAATACAAACCAACTGCTCATTTTTTTAGTAATTTCCCTCCAATGATCCAGCTAATACCAATTGGAACATATGGAAAGTACAAAGTAAAAATTAATCTTTAACCCCATCATTCAGAGATATTTTGGTGCGAATAATCTAATATTTTTTATCTTATATTTTCTCTTCTGATGTTCACTTTTGTTTTCACTTGTTTTTCTCTTTACATTATAAAAATATCTCATGTCTTTACATTTTCTTCAATATATTTTTAATTATAATCCATCTTTCAGAAGAACTATAATTTGTTCGAATAATGCCTAGCACTGGGTGTGATGGTGTTCACCGTGGAACTGTGTACTTACCCACTGTGCTGCCAGATTTTCGGCCTCAGGTGTGGATTGGCAGCCTCTCCCGTCTGTGCTTACCGGTCACCTTTTCTCCCCCAACCAAACATTATACGCAAACAAATGTGAAATGAGTAAGAGGTGCTTTATTGCATCTCTTAATTATCTAGAAAGGCTTAGTGTAGATTTGGTTCACACCTGTTCTTAGAAGCAATGTACCCAAGTGTTTACTAAATTGGATTTCTGGAGACAGAATGCCTGGGTTCACATCCCGGCTCTTTCACTTACACTGTGCATGTGACTTTAACTTCCTAACCCTCAGTTTCCTCATCTGATGATAGAAACTACCACACAGGGCTGCTATGAATGTGAAATGTGAAGAATATGAAGTGTTTTTTTTGTTTGTTTGTTTGTTTTGGCATAGTACGTAGAGCGAGCACTCAATGTTATGTATTTTAATGATGATGCATACATGACTCAGGTTACAATGGTGTATTTTGTATCATAATTAAAGAGAGACTTTTGCTTTAAAACAGAAAGATAAATAGAGTTCCTGTTAATGAAACGGGGACTTCCTCATGTTGCCTGTAAGCAACCTTCTGGGTTTGGGGTGAGGAGATAGTATTATTATGGACAAGGAAGCTGGAACAAAGCCTCAGCTTTCTGCCTCAAAAACACTGCCTTTTCTACCACACCATGGTTGCCTCTGGCAAAAAACGTAAGTGGGTGAGAAGTATTTCTTAGTAGGAATTTGTATGAAAAGTTTAGTACAACTGCCTCCAGTAAGATTCCAGGCCAAAGATAATTACTGACAAACCTCGAGTCAACACTTCCTTTGTGGGAAATTTTGCTTTCATGTCCAGGCTTGTTTCTGGAGGAGGGTACATTCCAGCTAATCTATCATAGGATATTGTCTGTGTCCCATGTTCTCAATGACTCTTACTTTCTGGAAGAGGTGGCGATTCTCTTCCGGAAGAAGGAAGGATGAACTTAATTTCCTTTCAGACTTCCAATTCAGTAGTGCTCATAGGAGATAATCTTAGGCAGAGTTTTTTTCTAAAGCCAGAAAAAATGTGAGGAATAACTGAATAATGCAGATCTTTCCCAGCTAACCTTCTGGATGTATAACAAACAAACAAAAAACAACAAAAACAACAAAAAACAAATTCTAAGCCCTGGCCGGTGTGGCTCCATGGATTGAGTGCTGGTCTGTGAACCAAAGGGTCGCTGGTTCGGTTCCCAGTCAGGGCACATGCCTGGGTTGCGAGCCAGGTCCCCAGTAGGAGGCACGTAAGAGGCAACCACACATTGATATTTCTCTCCCTCTTTTTCCCTCCCCTCCACTCTGTCTAAAAATAAATAAATAAAATCAATTAAAAAAAACAAAAAAAAATTCTAACAATTATTTAAGTCAAAACTTATTTACCTAATTTTTTAAAAAATAATTTTTGCTTAAAATTACCCTCGTCATCTTTTTCAAAACACTATTGAAATTTTTATGAAATTTTAATGAAAAAATTAATGTTACCCTTTTTTAGGTGTTTTTTTTTGGGGGGGGGTAAGAATCTGAAATTTTGGGTAGTGATTGTTGTTGCTGCCATGAGGGTTTTTAAAAATTTTTAATCTATGTTCTTAACCTGTTTGTTTTGATTCTTGTGAAGGGAGACTGATATAGAGGTTAAGAAATTGGGCTCTGGAATTAAATTAGCATTCGTCTATGGGCTCTACCATTTTTGGGCTGTTATTCAAATGCCCTGACCTTTTGTTTCTTCACCTCTAATACATATAATACTTCTTATCTCTCATAGTTGTTCTGATGAAAGGTTATTATATGTGTGAAGTCCCAACAGATTAATATCTACAGAGTGACTCCCACATGGTTACCATTAGTAAAAATTTGCTGACTTGTATTTATCTTAACTGTTGCTTTGTTAGCCAGTGAGAGGATCAATATTAGGAAAAAAAAATTCCTGCTAATACATCACTTTCTTTCTTGCTTTTTGGTTTAGGCGTTTCTCGTTCAGGTTTCCGCGTAGAAGTTGTGGATGGAGTGAAGCTTCATCTGCTGGATGACGTCAGCAGCTGGGAACCCGGGGGCCAGGTTGTGGTTGCCAGCACGGACTATTCCATGTACCAGGCGGAAGAATTCACGCTCCTCCCCTGTCCTGAGTGCAGCCGTTTCCAGATCAAAGTCAAAGGTATCAGACTGCCTAGAGTGCTTTTTGGGAAACACTCTTTTCTTGGGATTTGATTCCGGAAGTTGTATTTTTCCCCCCAGCCACCACTACTACCATTACCACGTTTCATGCCTGTTTCTTGGTTTTAATAAAAGAGGCAGAGTTGGTGGATCAGTTATTTTCCAGGGTTCTTTCCAAGTTCCTTTTAATTTTCTATTGTCAAATAATAAACCCAACTATTCAACTAGGCTTATTTCTTAATAGAAGTTTTGTCTTCTTAATTAAAAAAAAAAATCCATGGTTTTTGAGTGCCTGCTTCCTTGGCAAAAAGCAGATATTACTAATATTTAAAGTGGAAGCAGAAAGGTATTTTAAGAAGACTACGTTTCCTATATTATCTTGAATAACGTATCTTTTGAGGGAGTATAGTGCGCAACGAGCCTCGTACTATAAACTGTGTTTAGAAAGAATGGGTGACATTTATCAGTTACTTATTCTGTGCCTGGTAACAGGCAGATCTTCATGCATTGCCTCCTTTATGGACTCCATTGTGTATTTCATAACATTTCCTTGCTTTTGTGCTGAAAAAATTATACATTTATGGTACAAAATAAGAGCTTAGAGTAACTATTTGATAAGTACTCTGTGGGTAATTTAGGGCTTTGAAGTTTAAGAGAAAATTTTTCGCTTAAAAAAAAAAAGAATGATTGGCTCACTTGGCACTTTTTCTCTGTGCTTTAGTGTTGTACTTTTCCGTCCTGATTTTTCAGGGCATAAGCAGAAAACAGAAAAGCCCAGAAAACTGCAATATCATCTGGCATTAATTTTGTTTGGAAATTCCCACTCTTGTTAACAAGTGCAGAGGGTAATGAATCTCCGTGATCTCAACTCCTTGATATACTTGTATTTTTTTCCTGAGTTTATATAATAAAAACATCAGAGAGAAGCTCCTTATTAAAGTGTTTCTAAATATCTAATCAAGATGAGAATTTTAAAAAATGCATAGTAATATTAGAATAAGAAGAAGTTGGAAAGAAAAGATGGTAATTTCTGTACTGTTCACATGCAAATACAGATTACTTTAGCTTTGAAGCAGAAACAAAAACAACTGGACACCCTGTTACCAACATCCATAAAACCATTAGTTTTTCTGGACTCACCATGCATTTAGTTTTGCATGTGTCCTCAAGGGAGTGGAACCAGAGAGGGAGAATATGGATTGTTAAGTAGATTCCAGATTATTGGTGCTGTTCAAGAGCAGATCGAGCTCCTTCAGGGAGGAGTGAGCTCTGGGCATGGGTCGTAAAGGCTTAAGCATCACGTGGGTGGGTCAACTAGATAATCTTTAATATCCTTACTTCCTGGGACTCTGTGATTCTGAGCTGTTAAAGAATGGAAGCAGACAATAAATTTTGATAATGTCTTGGGGTTACAGAATAAACACTCTCTTTTTGACATAAGTTTCCTATTTTCTTTGTTCTGATATTCTTGCCTTGCCCACATCAACCAGAAACCCCGCAGTTCCTGCACATGGGCGAGATCATAGATGGAGTAGACATGAGAGCTGAGGTGGGAATTCTCACCCGGAATGTTGCCATCCAAGGAGAAATGGAAGACTCGTGCTATGCTGAAAACCAGTGCCAATTCTTTGATTTTGATACCTTTGGGGGACATGTCACGGTAGGCAGAAGGATTTGATGAGTTCTTTGAAACCTTGGTTGCTAAATATATTTGAAAAAACTTTAAAGTTTTGGAATGAGATCTATAAGAATGTAAAAAGAAGTCATACTTTATTTCTCTATCAAATGACAAGGAGCAGATTTTAGATAATTAAAAGAATATTTGTCTTCATTTAGTGGACCCGGACTTGAGATTAAGCCATTCAAGAAGACATGCCTTATGAAGAATTCAATT
>PVJD01013354.1:0-34437 GCA_004026545.1 Mormoops blainvillei
TGACCTTTGAGGACGTGGCCGTGCACTTCTCCTGGGAGGAATGGAGGCTGCTCGATGAGGCTCAGAGACGCCTGTACCTCGATGTGATGCTGGAGAACTTTGCTCTTACGTCCTCTCTGGGTAAGGCTTTTGTAATTTCACCAGTGATGTGGACTGGCCTCTGTCCTGCCTCACCGTCCTCTCCCCAGAGGGTGCTCTCTCCTCACGTGTGGACCACAGGCCTCGCTTCCTTCTCCAGCCTCCTGTGTTTCTAGGGCTGGGCGGTTGCACTGGCCTCTCCTCTGGGCTGCAGCCCCAATACCTACTGCACTGCCCTCTTCTCCCAGGGACGGATTGCAGGGAGCCTGATGCATTCCACCGTGCTCGCCCCTCCCAGTCAGGTCACTGTGTGCCAGATCCATGGTACTTGTTTTGATCCCTTTAGCCGACATTTCCTAGGGCTTTCCCGTGCCAGGAATTTCAGGCATTGTCATCATCACCATTTACCTGGACCCTGGGCCTCTTCAAGACCCTTTTGTGTGGTTTTTAGTTTTTCTGTAGATCTCTTTTCTTTCTCTTTCTGTTTAGTGTTGCTGATATGTAATATGGTATATATTTGAAGTGTAAATTGTGATGATTCAGTATATGTGAATACTGTGAATTAATTGCCAAATCAAGTTAATGAACACTTTCCTCACCTGGTACAATCACTTTTTGGGGAGGGGGGGGTAATAGTGCTTAAAATATACTTTCCTAGTAAATTGTATGTGTAAAATACAGTATTATTAACTGGTGTCACAAGGTTTTACATTAGATCCTCAGAACTTATTCATCTTATAAGTGAAATTTTGTATATTTTGACTAATATCTACTCTTTTCCTCCTCTCCCTGACCCTGTCATTCCAATATTCTGTGAGTTCAACTTTTTAAAAAAGACCTTATTTATTTTTTTATTTTAGAAAGTGGGGAGAGGGTAGAAGAGAAACATCAGTGTGAGAGATGTAAATATCAATCTGTTGCCTCTCACAAGCGTCCAACTGGTGACCTGGCCCCTGTCCCAGGCATGTGCATGGGCGTCAAACTGGGGACATTTGGGTTCTCAGGCTAGCACTCAATCCACTGAGCCACTCCAGCCAGGGAGAGTTCAACTTCTTTTTCTTTAGTCTCCACTTTTAACTGATACCATATAGTATTTATCTTTCTGTGACTGACTTCTTTAATTTAGCATAATGGTGTCCACGTTCATTCAAGTGGTTGCATATTGCAAGATTTCTTTCCTTTTTAAAATTTTTCTTACTTTAAATTATTTTTATTTATTTAAATTTCAGGGGCATTTCCTTCTTTAAGGATAAATAACATTCAAAAGGTGTGTGTGTGAAGAAACATTTTAGTTTGATGTAATTTTGCTCAGTTATTTTAGATATATTTTCCTCCATTACTTTTGGTCTCATATACAAAAAAATCTTTGCCAGGATACTGTCAGGTTTCACCTGAACAACTCTTATTAGCATTTCTGGTAAGGCAGGCTGAGGCGGGATGAAATTTCTCAGCTGTTTTTAGCCTAGAGAAGCCTATTTCTCCTACATTTTGGAAGGACAGCTTGCCAGAAGAAGTATTCTTAGTTGGCATTGTTTCTCTTCAGTATTTTGAATTTATCATCCATCTTTCCAGGCATGCACAGTTTCTGCTGATAAATCCACTTATACCTAATTAGGGTCTCTGTATGCAATGAGTTTCTTTCTCTGTCTCTGCTTTCAAAATTCTTTTTGATTTTGAAATGTTCATTATAAAGTGTCTTAGTGAAGTCTCAGTGAAGAGCTCTTTGTTCTGAATGTGTATGTGGACCTGTGAGCAGCATGAACTTGGGTGTCAACATCTCTGTCCTCATTTGGAAAGCTGTCAGCCATTCTTTCTTTCCTTCCTTTTTTTTCCCTCTCTCATTTCATTTTTGAGAGAAAAGGAGAAGGGAAAGAGAGAGGGAGAGAAACAGTGATGTGAGAGAAAAACACTTGTTCGTTGCATCTCTCACATGCACTGACGAAGAACAGAAGCAGCACCCTGGGCGTGTGCCCTCACGTGGAATCAAACTGGCAACATTTCGCTTTGCAGGATGACACCCAACTGAGACATAATGGTCAGGGCTCAGCCATTATTTCTTTAAATAAGCTTGCTGACCCTTTCTTCTTCACTTCTCCTTCTGGTACTCCCATTTGCCAATGTTATTTCCCCTGATGACATCCCATAAATTATGTAGTTTTTTCCAGTCTTTTTTTCCTGTGACTGGATGATTTGCAGTGGCCCGATGCTAGGTCACATCACAGATTGTTCCCCTGCTTCAGTAACTTGCCACTGAAGTTCTCTATTGTGTTTTTCATTTCATTCTTTGAATTCTTTGGGTCCTGAATTTTTTAAAAACTCATTTAAAAATAATATTTTGTTTCTGAACTTGATGTGTTGATGTATTGATTTTTTGATTTTCCTGAGTTGTCTCTCTGTGTTCTCTTGGACCTTGCTGAGCTTCAGTAAAACAATTATTTTGATTTCTTTATCCAGCATTTTGTTGGCTTCACTTGTTGGAAACTTACTATGCTGTTTTGGTGATACCATGGTCCCGTGATTCTTCGTATTGCTTATAGACTTTTGTTGATGTCTTTTCATTTGACAGATCAGTCAACCCTCTTGTCTTTAACCACTTCTTCCTCGGTATAGAAAGGTCTTCCCACTGAGTTGGTTGCAATGTCATTTGACTGCCAGGATGTGGCAGTTTGGGCTCTGGGGAGGAACCAGTCATGTAACCACCAAGCAGCTGTGTGAGTAAGGTCAAGAATGGCAAATATAGTGGGGATTCTCATACCGGGGCTACAAGGTGAACTCTCAGCTGTCTAGTCATGCTCCGGCTGTGTATGGTGTGAATCAGGACTGTGTTCCGATCATACCAGAAACATTTTCCATGTAACGTTTGTTTTTGTCACAGCCAATTTGCTGACTAGTGCATTTTAGTACTTTGTCTTCTTTACTCTGTGTTCTAGCCCATAGAGAATGTCTAAGTCTCTGGACTTCATATCTCACACATTTGTCTCATCACTCCCTTTATAGCCCTGTGACAACAGTCCACTCATTCCTGAGGTTATCATGTGTCCTTACATTGTCCTTGAATGGCAGCTACTCTGCCGCAGTTGGTTTTTACTGGGTTTGGACATGTGCTTCTACACAGCTTCATGCCACCAACCATAAAGCTTTTATAGGAAATTTGGCAGAGGAATAAGTTTTAGAACATGTTTGTCTTCTTTGTGTTACACCATACACTTAGCGTCCTTTCCCTGGTGAGAACTTCGCCATTTCTTTGTTTAAGAGGTATAGTAATGCTCAGGAGCCACTTCACCAACCAGATTTTAACTCCCCTGATTGAAAATCATCCCACAGACTCATTCCTAGATGTGACAGCTGCACATTTTTGGTGACACTACTCTATTCCTATAGTCAACATGTACTTCTTCATCATTTACTTATGTTCAGGTGGCTGCTGTGGACCAGAGGACATAGAAGCCCCTTTGGAACACAGTGTTTCTGTGGGAGTGCCACAGGCCAGCACCTCCAGGGCAGCTCTGTCTTCCCTGAAGACCCACTTCTGTCAGACTTGTGGTCCAGTCTTGAGAGACATATTCCAGTTGGCTGAGCACCAAGGAACACCACACAGGCAAAAAGTGTTCCAGTGTGGGGTGTGTATGAAACAATTTAATTTTAGTGCTAACCTCCAAACACACCAGAAGCATCACAAGGGAGAGAAACCCTTGAGAAGCACTGTGGACAGGGCCTTGTTTGTGAAGAGCTATAAATTCCATGTTTCAGAGAAGCCCTTTACCTGTGATGAAGTCAAGAAGGCCTTCCTGTCCACCTCGGAACATCTACAGCAGCAGACCACTCAGACCAGGGAGGAGCCCAGCAGGATCACCCAGGGTGGTGCAGCTGTACAAAAGGGAAAAACTCGCTCCAGCCCAAGAGAATGTAGCAAAGCCTTCAGCCCCCAAAATTCACGTGCTCCAAAACAGGATGTTCTCACTGGAAGACAGTGTTTTCTGTGCTGTGAATGCGGAAAAACATTCAGGTATCAGTCCTCTTTAGTTGTTCACCAGAGAGTTCACCCTGGTGAAAGACGTCATGTGTGTAGCAAATGTGGCAACTCTTCTAGGCAAAACTCAACCCTCAGGCAGCATCAAAGAATTCATTATGGGGCAAGAAAGTGCACATGCTGCAAATGTGGGAAGTCCTTTAACCAAAAATTTGTCCTCCTATATCCCAGGAGGAGTCATAATGGAAAAAAATGTGACTTGTGCCATGAATGTGCACAATCTTCTAGCCGTAGATCCATCCTTATTCGACAACAGACAGTTCGCTCTGGAGAAAAGCGTTATGAGTGCACTCAATGTGAGAAATCCTTTAGACGAAAATTTTGCCTTATTGTGCATATGAGAGTTCACACTGGAGAAAAGCCTTATCAGTGTAGTGAATGTGGGAAATGTTTTACCAATAACTCTGTCTTTCGATATCATAAGAAAGTTCACACTGGAGAAAGGCCTTATCAGTGCAGTGAATGTGGGAAATCTTTTGCATTTGGTTCTAATTTTAGTGCTCACCAGAGAGTACACACAGGAGAAAGACCTTATGAATGCAGTGACTGTGGGAAATCCTATTTCCGAAGGCATCACCTTCTTACACACCAGAGAGTTCACACTGGAGAAAGGCCTTATCAGTGTAATGAATGTGGGAAATGTTTTACCACTAGCTCTGGCTTTTATTGCCATAAGAAAGTTCACACTGGAGAAAGACCTTATCAGTGCCATGAATGCGGGAAATCTTTTGCATTTGGTTTCATCCTCAGTAATCATCAGAGAGTACACACAGGAGAGAGACCTTATCAGTGCAGTGAGTGTGGAAAATCCTTTATTCAAAGACATCACCTTCTTCTACATCAGAGAGTTCACACAGGAGAAAAGCCTTATCGGTGTAGTGAATGTGGGAAATGTTTTACCACTAGCTCTGTGTTTCATTATCATAAGAGAGTTCACACTGGAGAAAGGCCTTATCAGTGCAGCGAATGTGGAAGATCTTTTGCATTTGGTTCCAACCTTAGGGCTCATCAGAGAGTACACACAGGAGAAAGACCTTATGAGTGCAGTGACTGTGGGAAATCCTTTTTCCGAAGGCATCACCTTCTTACACACCAGAGAGTTCACACAGGAGAAAGGCCTTATCAATGTAATGAATGTGGGAAATCTTTTGTATCTGGTTTTAGCCTCAGAAATCATCAAAGAGTTCATACAGGGGAAAGGCCGTATGAGTGCAGTGTATGTGGGATATCTTTTACAACTAAAAGGAAACTTCGTTATCATCAGGAAGTTCACAGTGGAGAAGGGCCTCATGAGTGCCGCGAATGTGGGAAATCTTTTACCTCTCGTTACGCCCTCCGTGATCATCAGAGAAATCATACAAGCAAAAGGCCTTATGAATGTACTGAATGTGGGAAGTCCTTTACATCAAATTCTAACCTCATTGCACACTGGAGGGTTCATACTGGAGAAAAGCCTTATCAATGTACCGAATGTGGAAAATCTTTTTCCTCTGGCTCTGGCCTCCGTTATCATCAAAGTGTTCACACTGGGTTAAGTCCTTACAAGTGTAGTGAATGTGGGAAATCTTTTCCCAGGAGTTCGGCACTCATCCGACATCGAAGAACTCACACAGGTGAAAGGCCTTATGTGTGCAGTGAATGTGGGAAGTCTTTTATCCAGAGAAATCACCTCCTTGTACACCAGCGAGTTCACACAAGATAAAGGCCTTATGATTGCAGCGAATGATGGGAATCCTTTAAGCATAGTTCGCAGTCCAATTAGCACTGGACAGTTCACAGTGGAGAAAGGCATGTGAGTGCAAAAGTGTAGGAAATCCTTTAGCCATAAATCTCGTTTTTTTAAACATCTTAAACTTCTTATTTGAAAATGGTTTTATGAGTGTAATAAATGTAGGAAATGTTTTACCTGTATCTCTGGTGTTTGTTGTTGTCTGAGTTCACACAAGATGAAGGCCTTCCTATAACAAAGGTGAAAAATCTTTTACCCACTCTTGACAGTCTTTTCACCACCATGGAGTTCACCCAGGAGAAAGGCCTTATAAGTGCATGGAATGTAAGAAAGCCTTAAAAAATTTACCTTATTATATAGTGTAGAATTTACACTGGAGAAAGACCTTAGATATGCAAGGGAATGTGCACTTTTCTTTGTCAGTATGATGACACTGGAAGAAACCACGAGAAGCCATATATCTGAATTCGATCTCATATATCTAGTCCATAGGTGGGAGCATCTTCATGAGTAGTTTCTTATATTTATTTGCTATCTGTTTGTGTGATAAAATGTTTGTTCATATCTTTTGCCTATTTTATGGACTTCTGTTATTTTCCTTTTCTTTAACAATGGGACAGTGAAGCAACAGATGTATGTTAGAATTTACTAATTTTTGATACACAAATGAGTGCTTAACAGGTTGTTTTCAATACTAAAAATGTTAATTATTTTCCTTTAAAAAATATTTTATATATTTATTTTTAGAGATTGGGGAAGGGAGGGAGAAATAGAGGGATAGAACCTTCATTGTAGGAGAGAACACTGACTGGTTGCCTCTCGCACGCTTCAAACCCGGGACCTGGCCTGCAACCCAGGCATGTGTCTTGACCGGGAATTGAACCTGTGACCTTTAGTTTTGCTGGATGATGCCCAATCCACTGAGCCACACTAGTCAGGACTCTTTTTTTTTAATTGAAAAATTTTTTAATCCTCACGTTCAATAATGTATGATTTAGTGGCTACATATTTGTAAATTTTCTAGCTTTTATCCTGTAACTGGTTTCTAGTTTCAAAGCCTTGTATTCAGATAAAATTCTTGATTTAATTTCAGTCTTCCTAAATTTATAAGCGTTTTAATGAAACCTAGGATCTCTCCGAGAGAATGGTCTCTGTCCAGAGAACGTATGTGCTGCTATAGTTTGACAAAGTAACCTATATATGTATTTATTAGGTCCATTTGGTATAAAGTCTTGTTCAAATAAAAAAAAAAACAACCCTGTCGTTGAAGTCAAATATCTTTGTGCTGGTTTTCTGTCTGGATTGTCTACCCACACTTGAAAGATGAGCGTAGAACTGTGGTATTATTATCCCGTTGGCTTTCTTTAAAAAAACCCCAATTTATTTATTTAATTATTTTAGAGAGAGGGGAAAGGAGGGAGAAAAAGAGGGAGAGAAACGTGGTTGCATCTTGTATGTGCCTGATTGGGAGCCAAACCCTCTACCCAGCTACGCGTCCTAACTGTGAATTGAACCTGTGACTTTTTGCTTTGTGGGACAATGCTCAACCATCTGAGCCACACCAGTCAGGGCTCTTTGGCTGTCTTTTTTTTGTTTTGTTTTTAATCCTCACCAAAGAAAATATTCCTCGACCCTAGGGAGAGAGGAAGGGAGGGGGAGAGAGAGAAACATTGATTGTTTACATCCCCTTAAGCACCACAGCTGGGGATCAAACCCACATCCTAGGTATGTGCCCAGACCAGAAATTGAACTGCAATCTTTTGTTGTGCCAGACGACGCTCCCACAAACCAGGCCATTTGGTCAGGGCTGTCTTTTCTGTAGTGCAGTCTGTTAATATTTGCTTAATATAATTAGTTGCATCTATGTTTGGTGCATATACATTTTAATTGTTATATCCTCTTAATAAATCAAATTCTTTTTTTATTTAGTGATTTTAGAGTAACATCGATCTGTTGTTCCCCCTATTCATTTATTGATTGGTTTTTGTATATGCCCTGACCAAGGACTGAACGCCCAACCTGCTGTATCGGATTATGTTCTAAGCAACTGTGCCACCTGACCAGGGCCTGAATCAATTTATCTACCTTTTTAAAAATAGAACATGTATTTTTAGAGAAAGGGTAAGGGAGGGAGAAAGAGAGGGAGAGAAATATCAATGTGTGAGAGAAACACTGATCAGTTGCCTCTCATGCCCTCACCCAGGGAACTGGCCTGAAACCCAGGCATGTGCCCTGAGCAGGAGCTGAACCAGTGATCTTTTGCTTTGCAGGATGATGCTCAAGCAACTGAGTCATGCTGCCCAGGGAGATTTGCTTATGTAATTATAGCTTTGTTTTTTATGACAGGTTTTGATTAGTCTGTTTTATTCAGGGTAGGTATAGCTACTTGTAAGTGTAAGCTACTCTCTTTTGACTTTTATTTGCATGAATTATTCTTTTTGATTTCTATATTTTCAACCTATTTCTGATTTCTATTTTTATTTTTTAAAAGATTTTATTTATTTTTAGAGAGAGGGCAAAGGAGGGAGAAAAAGAGGGAGAGAAACATCAATGTGTGGTTGCCTCTTGTATGCCCCCAACTGGGGACCTGGCCTGCAACCCAGGCCTGTGCCTTGACTGGGAATTGAACCAGCGATCCCTTGGTTTGTAGGCTGGAGCTCAATCCACTGAGCCACACCAGGGAGGGCTATTTCTGATTTTTAAAGCTGAGGTAAGTTACTTTCCGGCAACATATATGAGGGGGGTACCAATAAAACCTCCCAGAATTTATTTATAAAAAATTGTGTATTCTTACATGTTTAAACTTCAGTCACATTCAAAGTTCTTTATATTTGATGCAATACACTTATGGAGATGTTTTTCCCACTGCTCGAAACAGGTTTTGAATTCATCAATTTTGATGCCTTTTAGTGTTTCTCCCATTTTTTGTTTCACCTGTCCACATCGGCAAAAATGTTTCCCTTTGAGGACTTGCTTCATCTGGGAAAACAAGAAGTCACTAGGGTGAGATGACGTGAATACGGAGGGTGGAGCATGGGATCACACCATTTTGGGTCAAATACTGCTGAACACTCAGCGCAGGGTGAGCAAGTGCGCTCGTAAATCACCCATCATGAAATGGGCAAATGCATTGAAACAGTCTTCAACAAAAATTTACTGAGGCCGCATGTAGCTGCTCACAACAACGCCAGCTGGTACACTGGTACAGGTGTGTTTCTAGAACACTCACCTAGTGGGGGAAGCCTGTAATAGAAGGGGTCTGCCCTCCCGAAGATCACTTCGGCTTTTGTGGTTCACCCATCCTAGTTTGGATTTAATTTTTATTTTTTTAAGATTTTATTTATTTTTAGAGAGGGGAAGGGAGAGAGGAAGAGATTCATCATTGTGTGAGAGACACATTGATTGGTTGTCTCTTGCATGCCCCCAACCAGGGACCAGGCCCACAACCCAGGCATGTGCCCTGACCGGGATTGGAACCAGTGACCTTTCGGTTCCCAGGCTGGTGCTTAAGCCACTGAACCACACCAGGCAGGGCTAATTTTTAATTTATTAAGCCATTGTATGTGATTTGATTGGAGAATTTTGTAAGTACTTGATGATTGCCATCTTGTTCATTTTTGTCTCGCTTTGGGTAGTTCTTTTTTTTCCCTCTCTTGATTTCCTCCTTGTCATTTAACAATTTTCTGTAGGTATGCTTTGATTTCTTGACTTTATTTTCTGTTTCTCTGCTGTAGGTGTTTGCTTTGAGGTTTCCATGTGGTTTACTAATGCGTTTTAAAGTTATAACAGTCTCTTTTAATCAGATAACCATCAACTGCATAGAAAATATACCCTTTTAGGCCTGAATGGTATGGCTCAGTTGAGTGTTGACCAGCAAAGCAAAAGTTTACCAGTTCAATTCCCCATCAGGGCACATGGCCTGGGTTTCGTGTCAGTCCCTGGTTGGTGCGCATGCAAAAGGCAGCCGATCGATGTTTCTCTCACGCATCGATATTTCTCCCCTTTTCTCCCTCCCTTTTCCTCTCTCGAAAATTGAATAAATTAAACATTTTTAAAAAAGAAAGAAAACATATCCTTTTAGTATTCTACTCCTATACACTGTGTTTTTGATGTCATAATTTAAATCATTTAAAAAAATTTTTAAATTATAAAATTATTGCGGCTATAGTTATTTTTAATACTTTTCATTTTTATCCTTTATACTAAAGTGATTGACACACTACAAAATTACAGTATTAGCATATTCTACATTTGATTTTATATGTATCTTTTGAGGTGTGTTCCTTATTTTTACATATGTCTTTGTTAGGAGACTGTTTTTTTCATCTCAGCTTGAAGAACTTCCTTCAACATATCTGGTGAAGGCAGGTCAAATTATGATATACTTCCTCGCCTTTTTTAATTTAATTTTATTTTTTAAAGATATTATTTATTTACTTTTAGAGAGGGGAAGAGAGAGAAAGACATGATGTATAAGAGAAACATTGATTGGTTGCCTCCCGCACGCCTCTAACTGGAGACCGGGCTCACAACCTAGGCATGTGCCTTGACCAGGAATTGAACTGGTGACCTTTTGGTTTGTAGGCTGGCACTCAATCCATTAAGCCACACCAGTCAGGGCTCCTTGGCTTTTTTCAATCTAGGAAAGTATTTCACCTACATTTGTAAAGGACAGTTTTTCCAGATAAAGTATTAGTTGGCATTTTTTCTTCAGTATTTTGAAATTATCACCCATTCTCTTCTGTTCTGCGTGGTTTCTGCTGAGAAATTTGCTTATAGCCTCACTGAGGTTCCCCTGTATGCAATGAGTTTCTTTTCTTATTGTGCTTTAAAAACCCTCTTTGTCTTTGATTTTTGAAAGTTTCATTATAGTGTGTCTCCGTGAAGATCTCTGAATTGAAGGTGTATGTGGACCTGTGAGCATCATGTACCTGAATGACCACATCTCATGATTTGGAAAGTTTTCAGCTATTATTTATTCCAGTCAGCTTGCTGGCTCTTTCTCCCTCACTTCTCCTTGTGGCACTGCCATGTCACAAGTGTTATTTCCCTTGATGGCATCTGACTAAATTAAGTAGTATGTTTTCCAGTCTTTTTTCTCCTCTGACTGGATGATTTGAAATGACCTAATGCTAGGTCACAGATTTTTCTACTTCAGGAAGTTGCTGTTGATGTTGTCTATTGCATTTGTCATTTCATTCCTTGTATTCTTTAAGTCCAGAATTTCTTTTTTTTTACTATGATTATTTTATTTATTTTATTTTTAGACAGAGGGGAAGGGAGGAAGAAAGAGAGGGAGAGAAACATCAGTGTATGGTTGCCTCTTGTGCACCCCCTAATGGGGACCTGACCTGCAACCCAGGCATGTGCCCTGGCTGGGAATTGAACCTGTGACCCTTTGGTTTGCAGGCTGACACTTAATCCCCTGAGATACACCAACCAGGGCTTACTATTATTTTTTAATCCTCATCTGAGGATACGTTTATTGGTTTTTAGAGAGAGAGAAAGGGAGAGACTGAGAGATAAATCGATGTGAGAAATATCGATCTGTTGCTTCCCATACTCACCTGACCAGGTATCAAACCTGCAACCTAGGTATGTGTCCTGATGGGGAATCAAAATTCACAGACTTTTGGTGCATGGTCAGTGCTCCAACCAACTGACCCACTGGCCAAGGCACTTCTTTCATTTTTATCAGTGGTGTATAATCCATTTCTTCCCAGTACAAAACTGTTGATTGGTTTAAATGTAATTAATTTTAGCTCTTTTAATATGTTTGTTGTACTCCCTCTACTATTTTAGTTGCATTTGCATAAGGATTTATGACCAGCACTTTTACAGATGTGTATTTACTACTGATAAGTTTTTAGTAAAATTTATGTCATATGATGTACCTATTATTTAAGAATTTGGACTTAAAAAAAGTAAAATATATTACAATGTCATGTTTTTTTACTCACTGGATAACAGCTGTAACTCTTGCTTTATGGAATGTTTGTTTTCAGTAGTAGAAAAATATTCCCTAATATTTCAAATTATTTGTTATACACAGTTTTACACTTTGTTATACACATGCCATACACTTTAAAGAAAAATATGCATTATTAACAGAATTAATCACTTTTGTAAGGTTAGTTATTTAGTAATATAATAAAGCCTTCTTTATTAGTGTTCACTTGTTTTTGTGGTCTATCATCTGAGGGTTGGTGGCTTGGAGCAGGATGCAAAGGTGCACCAGGTGACATGAGGATCAATAGGTATTTGTTGACCCCCGAAGCCCTATTGGAAGCCAAAGAGAAGAGATCATAATCAGATTCCTCATACCTCGTGCCATGCAACCTGGGTTTAAATCCCAGGTCTCCAACAATTGCTATGACGACAGGCAAACAGTCCACTCTTTGCGCCTCAATTTCCTCGTGTGTAAAATGGGGATAAAGAGCCGCCCTCCTCCCGGCCTTACTGCCCGTTCCAGGAGTAGAGGCCAAACCACCATCCATCATGTGTGGCTGTCATCCACAGGCCAATCATTTGGGAGACCTTGTGCCCCAAGTGCTTATGAAAATTAAATAGGGCCTCTCAGGACCCTGACTTGCTAAGGTCCACACAGACCCCACCACATGGAGGAAGTATATTCATGGCACTGAGGTGTCAGCGTGGATTTTTTACCAGGGAATCTTGGGGTGCCTCTAGAGCTCTCCAAACTCCCATTACTGATGATATGAACGCAATGAAGATGCCAAGCACACCCATGTGAAGAACAATAAAGGTAAAGAAAGGCTGAATAGGGCTCTGGCTGGTGTGGCTCAGTGGATTGAGTGCTGGTCCGTGAACCAAAGGGTCTCTGGTTCAGTTCCCAGTCAGGGCACATGCCTGGGTTGTGGGGCAGGTCCCCAGTAGGGGGCGTGTGAAAGGGAACCACATACCGATGTTCCTCTCCTCCTTCCCTTCCCCTCTCTAAAAATAAATAAATACATCTTTAAAAAAAAAAAGAAAGAAACTGAATAGGTACTGGTGTCAGTATTCCAGGGTAGGCTTTTTGAGGGTTTTTTGTTGTTTTGTTTTGTTTTGTTTTTGTTTTTGTTACCACACCCTAGGTTTTTCGGGGGAAATAAGGATCAGAAAGATGAAACGAGTTTTCCAAGGTCAGGCAACAGACAACTGTCAGAGGCAAGTGAGTGGTTGCACAGCTGGGGACAATCTCTCCACATGTGAGGCCCTCAGCTGCGGGCACATGGCTGGGGAGGGACAGGGAGGCTCAGCTGCAGTTGCTGTCCCCGCCGCTGGAATTACTGTCATGATTGCCTTCCCATTCCTCTGACCTCCCGGTGTGCTCACAGACTGCTCCACATTCTTCATGGGAATGCAGTCATTTCTGTCATCTCCAGGGGGAACTTCTCTGATCCCTAGCTGCATCGTGTCTGTCCCACCTTAGAGTTTAGCACAGAGCCTGGCACTAATGAGACCCTGGTGAATCAGGCTTGTTCTTCTGCTTCACCTGCATTACGTGTGACAGGTTTGGATCCCACCCCCAGTGGTGAATTTGAGGCCTCAGTTTGACTCTTCGAGTGTTGTTAGTACATGGATCTGACATTCACCCTGTAGGAGAGGGGCCTGCTGGACTTGAAACTTTATATTCAGAGGCGATGCTGGAGGTCTGCAGGATTCTGGTCTCCTTAGTTGAGTGTTCCCCTCTTCTCCATGCAGGGGACCAGCTGGCCATGTAATTCTGCCCTCTGTCCAGACTGGCAGGATGAGACCCTGCCTTCCCTGCAGCCCTGACCATGTTCTGAACCCACATCCTCCTTTCCAGTCTCCCCATGTCCCCACCAGGGATGTCTGTGTAAGAACAGTCCTGAACACAAACCCTAACTCCAGTGCCCAGCATACTGTGGCCACAACTGAGATCCTTCCTCCAAATTTTATGAGAAGGGAGCCAATGAGCCAAACTGGTGGGCGGGGGGCGGGGGGGTGGTGTCGACGTTTCCATAGCTCAGTTAGCAGACTCGAGGGTAAAGGGCATTTCTTAGAGAAGATGAGTGTCTGGAGCGCCCCTGATGACACGTGTCATCGGCACTATCTGGGCATCGTCCTGAACAACACAGTCCATATAGAAGACGCCAGCTGCCATGTATGGACACCCTCAGAAAGCTGACCCCTTTCCGTTTGTTGTTCAGGCTTCACTGCTATCAGGAGGATGTCTTGGATTAATGCTGAGTTTCTAAAGCCTTTTTAAGTGTCACTGATTTTTAAACAGACAGAGCTGCCCTGAGTAAGCCTTGTTTGCTCTCTGGTACTTAAGAGCATTATTTTCAGGTCATCGTATTTTCATGTAACCTATCACTTGTGTCATGTCAAACTGGTTTTCCCAGCTAAACAACTGATGGAAATAAACTTTTTTGACCACAAGCGACATAAGAAATACTAAATGTAAGGCTTTTTAAAGAGAAGAATAACCATCCTCACAGCCTATTTCCCCTAAGCACAGACTGGGTATTGGGTTAGTTGCAAGCACAGTTCACACTCCACACATTGAATTCTTAGATTAGTCCCTTCAACATTTCATATAATAAGGGCTTGGTGATGATGAACTTTAGCTTTACCTTGACTGGGAAGCACTTTATCTGCCCTTCAATTCTAAATGATAGTTTTGCTGGATAGAGTAATTCACGTTGCAAGTCCTTGCTTTTCATCACTTTGAGTACTTCCTTCCAGCCCCTTCCTCCCTATAAGGTGTCTTTTGAGAAAGCAGCTGATAGTCTTACAGGAATTCCTTTGTAAGTAACTCTCTTCTCTTGCTGCTTTTAAGATTCTCTCCTTATCTTTAACCTTTAGCATTTTAATTATGATATGTCTTGGTATGGCCTTCTTTGGGTCCAAGTTGGTTGGGATTCTCCAAGTTTCCTGGAATTGTATGTCTGTTTCCTTTGCCAAATGGGGAAGTTTTTTTTCATTATTTTTTTCCAAATAAGTTTTCAATTTCTTGCTTTTCCTCTTCTCCTTTTGGTGCCCTTATGATTCGGATGTTGGCATGTTTAAAGTTGCCCCAGAGGTTCCTAAGCCTCTCCGTTTCTTCAAATTTTGTTTCTTCATTCTGTTCTGGGTGAATATTTATTTCTTCCTTTTGCTCCAAATTGTTGGTTTGGATCCCGGTTTCCTTCCCTTCACTGTTGGTCCCCTGTATATTTTTCTTTATTTCACTTTGCGTAGCCTTCACTTCTTCCTTTATTTTGTGGTTGTACTCAGTCAGTTCTCTGAGCATCCTGATCACCAGTGTTTTGAACTCTGCAACTGATAAGTTGGCTATCTCCATGTCGCTTAGTTCTTTTTCTGGAGTTTTGATCTGTTCTTTCATTTGGGCCATATTTCTTTGTCTCCTCAATTCGGCAGCCTCCCTGTGTTTCTGTGTAGTAGATAGAGATGCTTTGACTCCCCGTGTAAGTGCACCTGTTATGTTGTAAGGGGCAGAGTCCTAGTTTTTTTCCAGAGTGGGGCAACCTCCTTCGCCGCTTTGTAGTGCTGTATGTGGGGGAGGGGTCAGAGAGGGAACAATGCTGCTTGCCTGGCTCTTGCCCCATTTCCAGTCACTTCCCCCACTCCCCGTAAGCAACTGGTGCTCTTCTAGCTGCTGCCCTGGTGCTGATTCCCCGAGTAGGTCAATTTGTGTACATTCTAGGACCCTGTGGGCCCTTTAAACGAACTTTCCTGAGTGACCAGCAGTTTCTTTCACTCTCCAGCAGCTACTGGTTTTTACAGCCAGAGGTTATGAGGCTTTATTTCCCAGCACAGTAACCCTGGGCTGAGGTCTGGCCTGGGGCTGGGATCGCTTGCTCCCCAGTTGTCCCTCCCAGTTTTTAGCCACCGCACGTGAATGTGGGACTGCCCTATCCACCGGCTTCTGCTGCCGCTGCCACCACCACCACCTCGCCTACCACACTCCATCCTCTCCCCTGTGGCTATCCGTCTCTGCCCCTCCTACCCATCTGGATGAATGTTTCATCTTTAAATCCTTGGTTGTTGGACTTCCATACAGTTCGGTTTTCTGACAGTTCTGGTTATTTTTTGTTTTTAGATTGGTTGTTATCCTTTCTATGGTTGCGTGAGGAAGCAAAGAGTGTCTACCTACGCCTCTATCTTGGCTGGAAGTCCTACTGGCATTTTTTAAAGAGTGTCTTGGTTCACTAAATCCATGAGAAAGTTTTAACAACCACCTTCATTAAAGACATGTTAGTAAAATATGTTCCATTTGTAACTTCCACTTCAAAAATGGAAAATATGTACATCCAGAAATTGTTCTAAAGACACTAAGGTTCACTCAGAAATAAATAAAACACATCATCTTCATGCTTTTCATTTCATGGGGAACAAAGTTTTTAGAGTGAACATCAGGAGGTCCAGTGTATTCACTCAGTGATCAGAGCAAGAACATTCCAGACAGGTATAGAAAAACACATGGAGGGGAGATATCATGCAGTCCTAAAGGAGGTGGGTGAGGTGTCACCATGCCTTTTAGTTCCTCACAACATGTTCCATCTGGCTCTCTCATATGGTCTACTTTTTTAAAGAATGTGACATGTATCTGGGAATATGATTATGTAGCCAAATTATATTGGCTGCCAAGGTGTTGCAATTTTGCATCCATAAAGGTTTGCAAAGTGGGCATCTGAACTTGACATAATGGTTTTGGATTCAATCATGTAATGTCCTCACTGGGAAATAACGAACATTCCTCTTGTGAATGCAGTGACTGGTTCCATGGGGATGGGAGATTATTTCTGGAAAAAATGTCATGCACTAAGCAAACTGCAGGAAAGTATTAATGTTGACCAAAACAACAACAAAAAAGATTATATTTCTTGGGGGAGAGGTGGAGAAACAGATAAAGTAAAAAAAGTTTATGTTCCTGAGAGGTTGAAACTGCAATTATATCAGGTATTGAACTAGGCTTGCAGGATAAGTGATGCCATTTTTGCTTGTGGTTTTCTTTTTATTATTTATTGATTTTACACAGTGAGAGAAACATCCATTTGTTGTTGCAATTATTTATGTGTTCATTGGTTGATTCTTGTTTTTGCCCTGACTGGGATTCAAAAATGCAGTTTTGGTGTGATGGTCTAATCAACTGAGTAACCCAGACAGGGAGGACCTGTGGTTTTCTGTTTATAATAGCATGCTGTATGGAGACTTTTGGTCAAGATGGAGGCATAGGTAGATATGGCTTATCTCCATGCACAACCACAGCAAAATTACTACTAAACTACTGAACAACTATCACTCAGAACCATCAGAAAATCAAACTCTGTGGAAGTTGGACAACTAAGGAATTAAAGAAATCACATTCATCTGGATGGGTAGGAGAGGCAGAGTGGTGGAACAGGCTGGTCCCACACCCACATGTGGTGCATAAAAATTGGAAGGGACATCTCAAAAGTGAGGGATTCCAGCCCCACACCAGACCACCCAGCCCAGGGTTCCAGTGCCAAGAACATAAGTCCCCATAACTTCTGTCTGTAAAAACCAGTGGGGGTTGGGTTGGCAGAAGAAACTGAGGGATTTGTAGGCCTCTGCTCTTAGAGGGCTTTTCACTGCACCCAGACTTTCTCAGACTCACTCCGTCTGGACTCCAGTACCGGGACAGCGGCTTAAAGGACACCAGTGGCATATGGAGAGGAAGTGTCTAGCATCAGAGTGAGAGCTGGGGGACAGCTTCCTCCTGGACAGAACTGCCAGCAGCGGCCATTGTTCCTTTTTTGAACCCTAACCCAAACAGAGCGTAAGTGCGGTGGCACCATATCTGAGACTCCATCAACCTGGTTCACAGGGTTTGCCCCACCCCGGCAATTACCTAAGGCTCCAACCCATCCAAATTATGGGTCCACTCAAGATGTTAAAAGTGGCTTTTCCATGTGAATGGCTTGGCTGGGTGCAGGCTTCAGATCTTCCTAAATCCACTCAAACAAGCAACAGCTGAGCCCAACCACCCTCCCCTGCCACCCTCGTACCTCTTGCTAAGTGGCTCCAGGCCCCAGCACTAGCAGCAGCTATCTGCGGATTACTTTATAGCTTATACCAAGTGGCCCCAGACAAACACAGGTTGTGGCTTACCTTGGCCTGCACTACCTGGGAAAACCCAGAGCCTGCATACCCAACAGAGAGTTACAGACCATGATGGAGGACCGCCCCACAACCACCTCCGAAAGCCACAGAGGGAGGTGGTTGGTAGCCAGTGGTCCCAGCCAGTACTACCAGCTGACTGGCCTCGGTAAATCCCTCCCATTATTCTGCTGACAGCACTCAGGACTCAACTACGAGAGGAGGGAGTACTCAGCCAACATGTGCGCACCCTGAGTACTCAGCTTGGGTAATGGTGGAGGCTGAGCCAGTGGACCCTACAGAACACCTATTACATTAGGCCATGCTACCAAGACAGGGAGTCAAAGCAGCTCTACTTAATACAGAGAAACAAACACAGCGAGGCTGCCAAAATGAGGACAAAGAAATATGACCCAAATGAAAGAGCAGAACAAAACTCTAGAAAAAGAACTAAACAAAATGGAGAGAAGCCAGCTTTCAGATGCAGAGTTCAGAACACCGGTTATAAGGATCTCAAGAAACTCACTGGGTACTTAATCAGCTTAAAAATGATCCAATCAGAAATGAAGGATACACTAACTTAAATAAAGAACAATTTACAGGGAATCAACAGTGGAGTGGATGAAGCTGAGAATCAAGTCAATGACTGGGAACATAAGGAAGCAAAAGACATCCAAGCAGAACAGCAAGAAGAAAAAATCCAAAAAAATGAGCAAAATGTAAGGAGCATCTGGAACATCTTGAAGCACGCCAACATTCACATCATAGGGGTGCCAGAAGGAGAAGAGAAAGGCAAGAAATTGGAAACTATTTGAAAAAAAAAAAGAAAACTTCCCTAATTGGTGAAGGAAATAGACATACTAGTCCGGGAAGCACAGAGAGTCCCAAACAAGATGTGTGCAAAGAGGACCACACCAAGATATAGCCTAATAAATTGTCAAAGGTTAAAGATAAAGAGAGAATCTTAAAAGCAGCAAGAGAAAAGAAGTTAGTTACCTACAAAGGCTTCCCATAAGACTGTCAGCTGATTTCTCAAAAGAAACTTTGCAGACTAGAAGGGACTCACAAAAAGTATTTAAAATAATGAAAAGCAAGAACCTACAACCTAGATTACTCTATCCAGCAAAGCTATCATTTAGACTAAAAAGGCAGATAAAGTGCTTCACAGACAAGGTAAAGCTAAAGGAGTTCATCACCAAACTATTATTATATGAATGTTTCTTAAAAATTATTTTTTATTGATTATGCTGTTACAGTTGTCCCAATTTCCCCCATTTGCTCCCCTCCACAGAGCACTCCCCTATATGAAATGTTAAAGAGACTTATTTAAGAAAAAATCAAAACTACGAACATTAAAATGGTAATAAATATATAACTATCAGTAATTGAATGTAAAAAACAAACTAAGAAAACAGGAACAGAGACAGAATCACGGATATGCACAGCATTTGGAGGGTTGCCGGGAGGAGGGGGATTTGGGGAAAAGGCGAAGGATTAATACAAATTCGTAGTTACAGAACAGACAGGCGGATAGTAAGAACAGTATAGAAAATGGAGTTGCCAAAGAACTTATATGCATGACCTATGGACATGAACTAAGGAGAGGGCATTGCCAGAGGGAGGGCAGGGGTGTTGGGTGGAGGGGGGCAGAGGGGGAAAATTGGAAAAACAGTTATAACATAATCAAAAAAATATTATAATAATTTCAAAAGCCTGCTGTGTCCTAGCCCGGTGGCTCAAATGGTAGGAGCAGGATCCCATACACCAAAAGATTGTAGATTTGATTCTTGGTCAGTGTCACTTACCTTGGTTGCAGGTTCTATCCCTGGTCAGGGTACATACGGGAGGGAACCGATAATGTTTCTCTTTCTCTCCCTCCCTAAAAAATGAAAAATAATAATAATAAACATATCCTTGGTTGAGGAGTACAAGAAATAATAAATAAAATCCCCCGTTGTTCTGAGCACAAGTAACACCTGGACTTGAAATTGGTGTCCGAAATGGTTGGGGGACAGTCTTGTAGGACTGAGCCCTGAACCTGTCTTCGGGTACAGAGTGTCAGTTGTGTTTTTGCTGCAATTAGCAACAAGCGAAGACCTTCCGTGGATGTAGCAGCATCGCTTTACACCATCCTTCCAGGGGCAAACACTCTAATTGCTTAGGTTAAAGAGCTCCCTTCCCTGTTGCCTTTAGACCTATGCGAACTACATTACCCATGAAGCCCCGCGCTGAGTTGAGCCAATGACAGATCAAAAAGAAAGCATTTTCCTGAGATTTATCGACTTGGGGCGGGACTTCTGGCATCTTTGTCCTGGCAACGATTCTTGCTGCCATTCTTGTGAGTCTATCCTGCCTTTAGTTGACTGTGTCGGTTCTGAGGTGACAAAACGGAGGAAGCGCGAAAGAGACGTGGTCCTCGCCGCACCGCCACCGTGTGACCTGCGCCCTGGCAAGGACGGTCGCCCAAGGCGCTCCCTTGTCTCCCGCCGCTCCCGCCGGCTTTGCCCGCAGAGTGCGATGGCGGCGGCCGCGCGGAGGCGCCCCGCTGAGGTGAGTGCGCGTCCCCCCGCCCCCGGCCCTTCCCCCTTAGCCCCCCGAGCGCTGCCGCCGGGATGCTGGGTGCCTGTCACGGTCAGCAGCTCGCGCATTTAGGTGGCGGTATGCAGGCCCTCCTGGCGATGCTACTACTTGGTCAGAAAGAGCAGGGTTCAAAGATAAGGGTTTGTTTTACTTGCTCTGCAAGAAACTGATGAGGGTGCTGCGCACAAAAGTACAAGTGAAGGAGGGAGGTGGTCACGGTAACTGTGGCAGGCGACAAAGGCTTCGATGGGACGCGTGAACGTGATGGTTCTGGAGGCAGCGGAGTAACCGAGACGAAGTGACACTCAGGGCAAAGCTCCTGCTTGTTCGCCACTGCGGGATCCACCCCGTGTGGTGTGTGCTGTGCTGTGGTGGGGTCTGCGGGGTTTCAGTCTTGGTGGCTAAGGTCTGGGACAAATGTGGTCATTTTTGTGTCACTGGGTCTGGCATGGAGACCATGGGAACTGGGGTTTTAAAGTGGAGAGAGCCCGCTGCGGCTGCGGAGTACAGCCGACCAGTGGAAGAAGCCACGGGCACCTGAAATTCACATGTGCTGCTGGGAGGCGGATACTGAAGCAAGGGCCAGCTGTGCAGAGGAAGCCTTCCAAGCAGCATCTCCACAAATGCGGAGCTGCGGGAGCTCAGGTGGGGACTGAAGGTGACAGAGGGACAATCTGCAGAATGATGTGCATATTTAGAAAAAGTGAGTTATGGTCCCAGGGCCCTAGTGTCGGGCACTGAAGGGTGAAGCATGAGCCCGCACTTGGCTGTGTCTCGTCACAATCTAGAGACCCCAAGGGGCATTAATGACAGGGTGGATGGGACCCTGCAAGCCCGGATCAGAACTGGATTACATCTCTGTGCCTTCCTGCCTGAACTGGCTGAGGGCTGAACATGGTGAATAAAGGGACCTGAGGGTAGGGCGGGCATCAGTGCCACCTGGGTATGGAATTGCTCTGAGGTGGGCAGCTTTGGAGGAGCGTGGGTGTGGGATAGATGTGTGGGGAGGTGGGTTGTGGGTTGTCACACACAGAGTGTTCAAGGTTTTCTCTGTCCATGATATAACAGGCCAGTGTGACCTTTGAGGACATTGCCATGCACTTCTCCTGGGAGGAATGGGGGCTGCTTGATGAGGCTCAGAGACGCCTGTACCTCCATGTGATGCTGGACAATTTCACACTTATATCCTCTCTGGGTAAGACCCACAGCCTCACCACCCCGCCCCTCTTAGTATTCAGGTGCGGACCATAGGCACTGTTTTCTGGGTAGTTGCTGTATTGCTAGGGCTGGTTTATTTGCACTGCCCTCTTCCCTCCCTGCAGTCCTGGTCCTGACCGTTTCAGGGAAGGATTCAAGGTCAGTCCTGTTGCATTGAGCTTAATGGACTCGCCGTACTTGCCTTCTCAGTGTCTGGGTTCATGGTGCCCGGATCCACATCACTTCTGTATCTCAGGGTTTGATGCCTTTTCTTTTTTTTAAGGATTTTTATTTATTTATTTTTTAGAGACATAGGAAGAGAGGGGGGAAGAGAGGGAGAGAAACATCGATGTGAGAGAGAAACATTGATCTCTTGCCTCTTGAACGTGCCCCAACCTAGGACTCAACCCACAACCCAGACATGTGCCCAGACCAGGAATCAAATCCACGAGCTTTTGCTCTGTGGGATGACACCCAAACAACTGAACCACACCAGGCATAAGTGGTTCCTTCTTTTGCTGTCACTTCCTCCTGCCTGCCTGTGCCAGGAGCTGCAGTTGTTGCCATGGGCATTACTGATCTGAGCCATGGCCTTTTATTTAACACTCTTCTGCATAGTGTTTAGTGTTTAAATCTGTTTTTCTTTTTTCAGCCTTGTTGCGATATAAACTTATATATATTGAAGTGTACAATGTGCTGATTTTGCATATATATGTGTGTATATGTATATATATATGTAGTGGATTAATTATCACAGTGAATAAAGCATTCATTGCCATGTAAAGTTATCTTATTATGTTTTCTTATGTTTTTAAATCTTCACCTAAGGATATATTTCTTTATTGATTTTTGTGTAAGAGGAAGGGAAAGAGAGAGAGAGAGAGAAATATGAATATGAGAGAGACATTAATCGGTTGCCTTTCATATGCACCCCAATTGAGCCTAGGTATGCGCGCTGACTGGGAATCAAACTTGCAACTTTTGGTGTACAGTACAATGCTCCAACCAACGGAGCCACCGGGCCAGGGCTACCCTATTATTTTTTTATGCTAAGGATACTTAAGGTCTACTCTCAGTACATTTCAAGTATATAACATTATTATATGTAGTCACAACACTCTTAATTACATCCTCAGAGCTCATAAAGAAACATTTGTACTTTTTGACCAAGTTCCCATTTCCCCCTACACCCCAGATCCTGGCATTCTATTATTTTATATATTTTTTTACATTCCAGCTGTAGTGTACAAGTGTTTTGTTATATCTCCACCATCACCACCACTTACTTCTGCTCTTTTGATGTTAGCCGTCTTATCAGTGAGAGGTAATATCATTGTAGTTTTGATTTGCATTTCCCTGATGATTAGTAATGAAGAATATTTTTTATATATCTGTTAGCGATTTTTAGATTTTTAAAAAGATTTTTTAAAATAAAAATTGTATTTTCTTAAAAGTATTTAGAATGTCACAAAACAGCTGCAACTTTGATTTGCAATTACAGAGTGGCATTCAGTTAACAAAACATTTCATGTGAGCTGCATCAGAGACAACTGAAGGTGAAAAAGTACCATCCCCACATGTAACTAATTAGTGCCGTGCACCAAGAAAATCCTGCTTTTAATTTCCATGCCCATTTACACCACCGTGCTCTACCAGACAAGGGTGGTACCTACTAAAATTACAACCAGCCCCTGGCTGGCGTGGCTCAGTGTATTGAGCACTTGCCTGTAAACTGAAAGTTCGCTGGTTTGATTGCCTGTCAGGGCATAGGCCTGGGTTGTGGGCAAGGTCCCCAGTTGGGGGCATGCGAGAGGCAACCAACTGGTGTTTGTCTCACATATTGATGTTCTCTCCCTCTCTTTCTCCCTCCCTTCTCTCTCTAAAAATAAGTAAACATATTCTTTAAAAAAAATAAAAAACCACCATTACAGGACTATCTAAAGACACATTCAGAAGTGTGTTAATTATATTAAAAAAAGATACTGTATAGTTTAGAAATAATTCTTGCACAGTTTTACATTTCCATTATTTTTCTTTAAAAGGAATGAGCTACGTACAAGGGTGTTAAATGCTTTATAGACAAGTAAAACGCACTACAACCAACTTATTCACCATTTTCATCATCTTTTTCATCTTCATTTCCTGCATCTTCCTTTTCCTCATCATTCTCTTCAACTTTCCCATCTTCCTCCTCTTTCTACTTTTTTTTTCTTTTTTTCTTTTTTAGCCTTGGCGACTCCCTTTTTACCTCGTCGGGCTTTCCCTTAGCGCAGTGAGCAGCAGAATCCTTTCCACGATTCACTTTTAGCTTAGCATCCTTCTTTTAATAAGGCTGCTTGCCACCTGTAGCAATATTATTCTGCATCTCTCCCAGCTTCTCTGCAGCATCACCCATGGACAGGCCAGGATGCTCTCCTTTGATTTTGGGTGGTACTAGGAACAAAACAAGAAGAAGGCCTCTTGGGGGCATTGGGATCCTTCAGTTTCTTTTTTGTTTCCCCTTTAGGAGGGATATAAGGTCTCATTTCTTTTTTTTCTTTTCTTTCTTTTCTTTTTTTTTTTTTTTAGATTTTAAAATTTATTTTTAGAAGGGAAGAGAGGGAGAGAAACATCAATGTGTGGTTGCCTCTCACGTGCCCCCTACTGGGGACCTGACCCGCAACCCAGGCATGTGCCCTGACTGGAGAATCGAACCGGCGACCCTTTGGTTCGCAGGACAACGCTCAGTCCCCTGAGCTTCACCAACCAGGGCTAAGGCCTCATTTCTATTTCATAACAGGCCTTGTCCGCCTTTGGCGTGTCTTCAAATTTCCCTTCTCTTTGATGTGCATGGTCTTCCACCTCCCTGAGCACTTCTTAGAAGACCCCGAGAGGTTGACCGAAGCACCTGGCCGCTTCCCCTTGTGGTCCTCCTGGCGAGTTTGCACCAAGAAAGCGCATGTTGGCATTTTTCCTCTTGGCTTCTTAGGATGTCCTCGGCCCAAGTTTAATTACTTCTCAGCGAGTACACCGTCTCCCAAGCGCCTGCCAGGCTCACACTTGCCCCGGCACTGTCTCTGTAGAGCTCAGTGTGCTGCAATGGCTGCCCATTTTTGGATCTTTGAAAAGTGTTTATTCAAGTTCTTTGCCTATTTTTTAATTGGATGATTATCATTATTATTATTTGCTATTGAGTTGGATGGGCATCTTACACGTTTTCGATAATTGCCCCTGTGAGACACTCTTTAGAAATATTTTCTCTCTTTTCATTTTATTGATTGGTTTCTTTGCCATGCAGGAGCTTCTTAGTTTGATTTAGTCTGGCTTATTTATTTTTGCCTTTGTCATCTGCTTTTGCTACCCTGCTAGGACTTCAGGGGAAGAGTCCTTTCTGCACACCTCACAGAATGGATCTCTCTCCAGCCTTGGCAATGTGGGCTCACAGAGGGTGTGGTCCTGGTGAGTAATAGCCGTGGAGAGTGTGAAGTCAGGGCCTCGTTCAGATCTTATCAGGAGCCTGTTTTTATTCAACCAGAGTTTTAGTGTCCTCACCAGTAGCCACACCCATGTCTACCCTTCCTTTCCCAGCTTTGGCACTTTCCCAACTTATCAGTTCCACTACTCCTCACTTCCAACTGTGTTTTCCAGCCCAGCGATATTTCCATGTCTGTTGATCCACATTTCACCCATTGTCTCGCCCCTCTTTCTGTAGTACTCTTGAACATTGGCCCTCATGTGTTGTGCTCTGAGATGTTCACAAACCTACATATTGACCTTGTACAGAAACCTACGTATTGACCTTGTACAGCAGCTAATTTCTTGCGATTGGATGGTAATGGGTTTGCATGCAAGCGTCTACCCAGCCTCACGTCAGCAGCAGCGGAAGTGCATTGTCAGCCCTGCCTCTCTTCCTTGTGTCATGCCCTGTCCGTGCATCCTTCACATTGGTCGGGTTTCCATTATTTTGTGACTTACAAGCCCAGTGACATACAACAGTGAGCCAGTTCTTCAGCTGAACTTTCTTGTTTTCAAAAACGCTTTATGTATTCATGCCTACGTGTGACGTGTGAATATGTGTGACGGGGTTCTCTCCTTTCTGTAGTCAACGGGTGCTTCTCCAGTATTTATTTATTTATTTTTGTGTTCAGGATGCTGCTGTGGAGCAGAGGATGTGGAGGCGCCCACTGAACAGAGCGTTTCTCTACGATTGTCACAGGCAGAGAACACCAGGGCAGCTGTGTCTTCCCAGAAGAGCCACCCCTGTGAGAGTTGTGGGCCCGTGCTGAGAGACATTTTTAACTTGGTTGAGCATCAGGGAGCACAACAAAGCCTTACATTGCTGAGGTGTGGGGCATGTGCAAAACGATTTTATTTTAGTGCAAAATCGCGCCAACACCAGGATGTGCATGTAAGACAGAAACCCTTCAGAAGCAGTGTGGACAGAGCCTTGTTTGTGCAGAGCTGCGGAATCCATGTGTCAGGGAAGCCCTTTACCTGTGGCGAGGTTGAGAAGGACTCCCTGGCCAGCTCGGGACGTCAGCAGCAGCAACAGACCCATAAAGCGAAGGAGCCAAACACAGAAACCCAGTGGGAAGCAACGTTACAAAGCAGAAAAAGTCTTTTCACCTTACAGGAAAGCAAGAAAGCCTTTACCCCTCAACACATACTTACGCAGGACCAGGCTGTCCATACCGGAACGCAGTGTTTTGTGTGCCGTGAATGTGGAAAAACATTCAGGTACAAATCCTTATTCGTCATGCACTGCAGAGGCCACACTGGAAAAAGTTTCCGTGTGTGTGGTGAAAATGGAAAACCCTTTAGCGAAATCTCAGCTCTGCATCGGCATCAAAAAATTCATACCGGAGCAGGGCAGTACAAGTGCAGCAAATGTGGAAAATGCTTAAGCCTCAAATCTCTCATTCATTCACAGAAACGGCACAATGGAGAAGGCAATTACATGTGCGGTGAATGTGCCCCATCTCTTAGTCATAGCTCAGTGTGTAATCAATCTCAGAGAGTTCACACTGGAGAAAAGCCTTACAAGTGTAATGACTGTACGAAATCTTTTACCTCTATTGCTGCTCTCAGTTATCACCAGAGAGTTCACACTGGAGAAAGGCCTTATGGGTGTAGTGAATGTGGGAAATCTTTTATCACTTATATTGCCCTTTGTTATCATCAGAAAGTTCACACTGGAGAAAGGCATTATGACTGCAGCGAGTGTGGGAAATCCTTTAACAATAGGTGGAAACTTGTTCGACACCAGAAAACTCACACAGGAGAAAAGCCTTATGTGTGCAGTATATGTGGGAAATCTTTTACAAATAGCTTTACCCTTAAGTATCATGAGCAAGGCCACCTGGGGAAAAGGCCGTATGAGTGCAGTGAATGTCAGAAGTCTTTTACCACTAGCTCCGCCCTTCGATACCATCATAGCGTACACTCGGGAAAAAGACCTTATGAGTGCAGTGAATGTGGGAAATCTTTTATCTCGCGATCTACCTTCCAATATCATCTGAAAACTCATTCAGGAGAAAAGCCTTATAAGTGTAGTGAATGTGGGAAATCTTTTACCAGGAACTATGGTCTTCATTGTCATCAGAGTGTTCACACTGGAGAAAAGCCTTATGAGTGCAGTGAGTGTGGGAAATCTTTTACAAGGATCAATGGCCTTCATTGTCATCGGAGAATTCACACTGGAGAAAGGCCGTATGAGTGCAGTGAATGTGGAAAGTCTTTTACCACAAGTAGTAGCCTCGCAAAACATCGGAGAGTTCATCCTGGGGGAAGGCCATATGAGTGCAGTGAATGTGAGAAATCTTTTGCCAGTAGTGACACCTTCTGTTCTCATCAGAGTGTTCATAAAAGAGAAAAGCCTTTTAAGTGCAGTCAGTGTGGAAAATCTTTTTCCTCTGGTTCCACCCTCCGTTATCATCAGAGAGTTCACACAGGAGAAAGGCCTTATGAGTGCAATGAATGTGGGAAGTTTTTTATTTATAGTTCCAAACTTCGTTATCATCAGCGACTTCACACTGGTGAAAGGCCTTATAAGTGTAGTGAATGTGGGAAATCTTTTATCTATAGTTCCAAACTGCGTTGTCATCAGCGACTTCACACAGGAGAAAGGCCTTATGAGTGCAGTGAATGTGGGAAATCTTTTATCTATAGTTCCTTATTGCGTTATCATCAGCGAGTTCACACTGGTGAAAGGCCTTATGAATGCAGTGAATGTGGGAAAACTTTTATCTCTAGTTCTAAACTTCGTTATCATCAGAGAGTTCACACTAGAAAGAAGCCTTAAATGTGTTGGGAATGCGCAATTTTCTGTTCAGTGTTAACAACCCTGGAGGAAACTGAGGAGCCATCTGTCGGAAATGAAACTCTTACATCTGAATGTGCACAGTGGGGAGATTCCCCAGAATTTTCATTTATATGGGTAGCATGTGTTAATATGTTGTGCTTTTTGACTTGACCATGGCTCTTCTAGTTTTATGCTGCAGCTACATTCTGTGTCTCTAGTGCTTTCACCTTTACCACAATGTGGGTCCACAGAGTTTGCATCATTCAACACCCTAATGTGCTCAGGGAAGCTGACCTCTGGTCATGTATCTGGTTGGAAATAGAAATGCCTGGAGCCCTTAGGGGGTCAATTTCCCTTTAAGAATAATTTGGTCATGGACCTGAGTCCATGTGTTGGCCTGGAGAATCTGCACTCAGCTTGCAGAGAAATGACTACCTGTTTCAGGGATGTGGTCGTCTCATGGGATAATTGTGATGAGGTTTTTCAGCTTCCAGATCATGATCTCGGGAAGTGCCTGCTGCACATTGCTTTCGCTTGTACAATACTCGAGGCCTTAATCTTTTAACTCCTTTTAATCTTGGTTCATTTTATTGTAAAAGGTAGCTTATAAACTGATTTGGGCTTTGCAAGCATGAGGAGGTGAACAACATTTAAAAAAAAGATTTTTAAATTTACTTTTTAGAGAGGGAAGGAAGGAGGGAAGAAATGGGAGAGAAATATCAACAGGGGAGAGAAACTTTGATCAGTTGCCTTGTACGTGCCCCAACCAGCAACTGAACCCACAACCCAAGCATATACCCTGACCAAAATTGGAAGCAGCAACCTTTTGATTTGCAGCAAATACCCAACCAACTAAGCCACACTGGTCAGAGCATGAGGTGAACAGTTTTTAAGGGTCTCACACTTTCTCTGCTTGAGCAGTGACTATGATGGCAGAAAGTAACTTGCCAGTTTTGACCAAATTTACATGGTTGTCCACAGACTTCTAGGAAGGACTGAAGGGCTTTCTGGTCCTTATTTAGATGCTGTGTGTTTTAGGAGTCTTAGAGATGACCCTGAGGAGACGGCAGGTATGAGCAGCTCAAGTACTTATGAGAGTAGCACGATTTTTTTTCCCCCTTGCAGATATCACACATTATACCAGCACCATTGATGTGATATCTTCTTTAGGTCTACAGAGAGTCATGTGCACTGACATCCAAAATTTTGGGGGCGAGTGTCAGTTGTTGAAAGGGTACAGGGACAAGAGTTGGTTTGGAAACACTGGCACATTAGGGATCGGAGGAGACTGCATCCAGCTAGATGGAATGTGTCTCTTCTAAACATGCATCCAGAAATGTTTCTGCAACCGTGACTGCATGATGAGGGCTCCCAGGTCTCAGGAACCCCAGGCATCATTATCTTGTGTAGCTGAGGTCATTGTCAGAAAAAAAAATAATAATCAATAGGTTTCCTGGGTTCCTGTACCCTGCCAGTGATGTCTGCCTCAAAGCCATTACTACACAACAGGAAAGAGAAAAGGGGGACCTGTACCCCAGGGATGCGGTTCCTGACACAGGCAGCATTCTTGTTGACTCAGGTGCACCATTCATTACTCACCATATTTGATGCCCTGAAGGCAAAACTGACCCCTAGAGAGCCTGAGGAAAGAGAGGGTGGAGTCAATGTAGGGTGGCCAATCCTGTTGTCCAAAAAGATTTGGACATAAAGTTTGGTTTCTTTACCTTGAGCCATTTTTTAGAACTTCACTACCAGTTTGCATGTACTACCTGCATATATTTGAAGTGTACAGTTTGACAAGTTTTGACGTAGGTATGAACGTGTGAAACTGCCATTGTAGTGCTGATACTGACCACATCTGTCCTCCATTGCTCACCAGCTGCCACTGCAATCAGACTGGCCTCACTGACAGAAGAATTTGTGAAGTCATAAGCTATGGTAACTCTATATGGTATAGAGTTACCATAGCTTATTTTCTGAAAATAAAGGAAAATCTACATTTTTGTTTTATTTGTAATCCTCACCCAAGGATATGTTTATTGATTTTAGAGTAGGATTGGGAGAGAGAGAGAGACATCGATGTGAGAGAAACATTGATAGATTGCCTTCTGTGTGCGCCCCAACTGCGGATTGAACCCACAACCTAGGTATATACCCTGACTGGGAATTGAACCTGTAGCCTTGTGGTGTACGAGAGGACACTCCAACCAACTGAGCCACCGGCCATGGCTAGGTAATTTTATTTGAAAAAATTTTAAAGTTTTAGTAAGGTATAAATTATGTGCAAAAAAAAACATTAAAGTTTACAGTTTGATAAGTATGACCTTGTGTAAGAACCTGGGAACACATCACCACCATAGTAATTAACATCTGTTAGTCACATATTTGCCTTGTGTCCTTTTTTTTCTCACCCAAGGATATATTTACTGATTTTAGAGAAAGAGAAAGAGAAAGAACGAGAGAAACATCGATCTTTTGCCTCTCAGAGATGCCCCGGCTGACATCAAACCCTCACCCTAGATATGTGCCCTGCCCAGGGATCCAGCCCACAACCTATTAGTGTAAGGGATGGCACTCCAAACAAATGAGTCATTTGTCCAGGCCTTTTTTTCAAAAAAGATTTTATTTATTTATATTTAGAAAGAGTGGAAGGGGGAGAGAGAGGGAGAGAAACATCGATGTGTGATAGAAACATCAATTGGTTGCCTCTCATGCACCGCCAACCAGGGACCTGGCCCATAACCCACGCATGTACCCTGACCGAGAATTGAACCACTGACCTTTCAGTTCACAGGCTGGTGCTCAATCCACACCAGCCAGGACCAGGACTTTTTTATAATCTCTCTCCATACCCTTCCTGGACCTCACAGCAACAGGTGATTTATAGTTTTTTCAGATTAGATTGCATTTTCTAGCCTTATGTGATTGGAATTAAAGTGTTTGTTATTTTTTTCCCCTCCATTCCATCATGCCTAACTTATTGAGATTCATCTATGGTGCCTACATGGGTACTTCTTTTGTTTCTACCATTTTATTCTCTGAATATATAGCTCTATCCATTCGCCTGTTCGGGCTCTTTTCAGTTTTGGAGCTATTGCAAGTAATGCTTCTCTGAACATTTTTCTTTACAATTCTGTATATGGAGAGATGTGTCATTTTTCTGTTACAACTCTTAAAAGTGAAATGCCTAAGTCACAGGGTAGGTGAGGGTTTTACTTTTTTTTTTTTTTGTAAAGGTTTAATTTATCTTTAGAGAGAAGGGAAGGGAGAGAAAGAGAGGGAAAGAAGCATCAATGTGTGGTTGCCTCATGCCCCCCCAAACTGGGGACCTGACCTGTATCCCAGGCATGTGCTCTGACTGAGAATCGAACTGGTGACCTTTTGGTTTGACAGGACTATGCCCAGCCCATTGAGCTACACCAGTCAGGGCAGAGTTTAACTTTTAAGAAGCCGTGAAACTCTAATCTAAAATGATTGTTCCTGTTTGCATTTCCACCAGCAGTTCATGAGAGTCCCTGTTCTTTCATAAAATTAGCCCTTTCCATTAGTGCTATCTCAGGGTGGTTTTAATCACATTCGTCTAGGGATTTGTGATTTTTGAGCTTTTTTTTTTAATCTGTTTATTTGCCACCTGTATAGCTTCTTTAGTATAATTTCTATTCATATCACCTGCCTTTTTTTCTTTCTAATTTATGGCTATTTCTTTCTCATTTATGAATAATACCCTAAAACAACAAAGACATGTTAAAATTTTACTCATATAACATCAGCATCATTTCCCAGTTTAGTGCATTGTTTCTAAATTTTCTTATTTTCCTCAAATTGTTTATGTCATGCAGAATGTCATGGCCACAGGTTTTAGTCTGCTTATTATTAACAATTTCCATCAGTTAAGTCCAGGCTTCTAGTAATACAGTAAATCTAGACCTTCTCTGCATTGCTTGCCGATCCCCAGAGCGTAAATTCTCCCACTATGAAAGTGACATGTTCAGAGAAGGAGCTGAAAAATTCTACTGTGTCCCATGGTGTTAGGCAAAAAGCTAAACTGAGTGCCTGCAGTAGGAGACTTTCAAATGCCAGGCAGAGCACACATGGGGCAGTCAGCTGGCTGGAGGTTACAGAGGCTCCACAGGCTAGAGACATAAGAATCCAAACATGCCAGGATGGAGGGAGTCGTTTGAACACGTTGTGGGGTCTTGGAGTGGCTGAGTGGCCTCATTTAAGTGTCAGAGCACACACACTTTGTTCTAAGTTGCTTCCTCTGGCCCCACCTATATCTTTTTTTTTAACTTAATTTTTTAAATCCTCAACCGAGGACATTTTGTCATTGATTTTGGAGAGAGATGCGGGAAGACAGAAATATCGATGCAAGAGAAAAGCACCTATTGGCTGCTCTCCATATGCATCTAACAGGATTGTATGTGTGTGCAAGACGGGGAACCAAACCAACAACCCATGTGCCCCGACTGGGAATTGAACCCGCAACTTTTGGCTGCAGAAAGACACTCCAACCAACTAAGCCATACCAGCCAGGGCCCCACCCATACCTGTTAGGTTCTCACCTGAACACTCCAGGTGATTTTCCTCTTTTCCTTTCTGTAATTGTTGGTCTCCAACAGGTATTTACCTTCTTAGCATTTCATCACTGTCTGGACCACTTCCAGATGCCCTGATCCCAGGAAAATGCTGGACACTGGGGTCATTGCTGGCGTCTCCCGCCCCCAGTGGGGCTTCTGAGGAGGACAGGCACTGGAGCAGCTGAATGGTTGAAGCTCTACAAGCAGGAGAGAGGCTTTTCATGGGAACTAGAACTTGTCAACACAAGAAATGTCCAAAGCTGTAGAGAATTTTTATAAAAAGTATTTGAGCTAAAATTATGACATATGCTGAGGAACAAGATCTCAACTGTTCCTGAGAATAACAGTTTTGCATGAGTTTTTAAATTTAAAAAAATTTTTTTTATACAGTTGAAGTTAAGGAGGAAATATAAAGAAAGGTACATGAAGTTTCACGGACACACAATGGGGACTGGATTACTGGATGGCTAACATTATGCGCTCCCTTGAGGGCTAATGCTCCCTGTAAGGGCTACTATTGCTGGTATTTCATAGGTGCATTAACCTAGATGCACGAAAACGATGGACAGGGCCGCCCTAACGCCCTTCACGAAAAAGCGTTAGTCCGAGAGTGGGACTATCCACACGCCCTGCTCAGTTAGAAATTTATGATCAGATCAACCTGGGATATTACTTTCCATAGAACTTTTTTTTTTTCTTTTTTCCTGCAGAAACTGCTGGTGGCTCACCTAATTCAGAATACCCATCTTCTGTCTTCTGAGCCATGGCTCTATATGGAGTCATTTCTATTGTTCTTGGCCAATCATAATACAACAAAATACAAATATTCACTTCAGACTACAGACATTTGCAGAGCAAAGACGATACGTCCAGCTAGGCCTGGACTAGTTTATGTGTGAATGACTGTAGAAGGATATGTCCTTTTAGATCAGGAGGTTTCAGAGCATCTCAAATATTTTTAATTTCTGGGAGCAGGCTGAGCTTCACGGAAAAATAAATGTCTGTTGCTGCAGACATCATTTATTTTGTTTCAGGAGATGGGAACATCGCTTCTGATAAATCCCTTGCATAGCAAACCTTCTAGTAGACCAGGGTGCGAAAATTCCTTCCTCGTGGCCTCTAGAGCTCTGGGAACTACCTTACCCAGAAAACCCGGGGCGGAGTTGAGCCTATGACACAACAGGATGAAAGTTTTTCCTTGAGATCTCATCCACTTGGGGCGGGACTTGCGGCGTCTTCCTCGTGGCGGGCATTTTTTCAGCTCACCAGCCTCAGTGGGGACTGAGCTGACCGAACGAATAGGCGCAAAGGCGTCGTTGTCTTCACTGCGCAGACACTGGCGGGCGGCGGGGCCATGCCGCCCGGGTGACTGTGCCACGGCTGATACAAGGACCCCTCTATGCAGGGGCCCCTCACCTCTCCCGCCCCTCTCGGCCCACGGAGTCCGATGGCAGCGGCCGCACTCATGCGCCCCGCTGAGGTGAGTGCGCGCCCCCGGGCCTCCCCGCTCAGCCCCCCGAGCCCCGCAGCCCGGGTGCGGGGCGCCCGTCAGGCCCTGCAGCCCAGGCCCCGGCGCCCGGGACGGGAGGGAGGCTGAGTGGGGACAGGAGGCTTGTGGCCCCTGCGGGGACAGCAAGTGCAGTGCGGACTGGACCGGGGTTATTCGCATCTGCAGTTGACACGCCTCCTAGGGGCCTAGCCCTGAAGTGAGGCTGGAGGCGGGCAGGGAGGACTGCAGGGCCCCACTCGGGGCTTCCCCCGCCCCGGGGCCCGTCCGAGGATGGCGCTGTGCGGGCCGGTGTTCGAGTTCCTGGAGCTCTCGGGGCGCCGCGGGCCGCGCCCCTGGGAGGGTGGACGGCGATGCCTGTGAGGCTGT
>PVJD01013355.1:0-34492 GCA_004026545.1 Mormoops blainvillei
GCAGCTCAGGGAGGGAGGCTGGGGGCTTCGAAAGCAGAATCCTTTGTGTTATCTCAGGGCCAGGTTCACTGGGTTGGGTGGGGGGGGGGGGTTAAGAGCGCTTGGCTTCCCCCGGCAGGTGGGTCCCCCACACGAGGGACCTGCCTCGAAGGGCCCCCGGAAGGCTGCCAGGGCACCTCTGCTGGTTTGTGTGGTCCCTAAAGTGCGGGCCCAGCCACTCCAGCTCTCCCAGGACAGCGGGCAGCGGGCCACTGTCTGCGCACACGGAGCTGCGCACGGCACAGTGATGGCCAGCAGGACTCAGTCCCAATGAACGGTGTCCCCGCGAGTCAGAGACAAGCACAAGCCAAGCTCTGGCCACGGGTGTGCAGCCGGGGAGAGTCCTGTCTCCAGAGGCCTGCCAGAGATGCCCCTCCTCCCGCTCCTTTAAGAAGTAGGATGAGTACAGTTGTCAGGAACCAATAGAACACTGTGTGTGTGTGTGTGTGTGTGTGAGTGTGCACGCACGCGCGTGGGGAGAGAGAGAGATTTGTGTTGAGGGGTTGGCTCTCATGATGGCGGAGCCTGTAAGTCTGGCATCTGCAGGTCGGGCCGTCAGCCTGGAGACTCAGGAAAGAGATGAGGTTGTAGTCTGCGTGCTAAGGCCGTCCGCTGCCAGGGCTCCCTCCTTTGGGGGAGGCCTGTCTCAGTTCTGGGGAGGCCTGCACCTGAGTGGACATAGCCCACCCAACTTTAGGGAGGGCAAACTGCTTTACTCCATGTCTACTATTTTAAATGTTAATCTCATCTAAAAACATACCTTCACGGAAACATCTGGAATGATGTTTGACCAAACACCTGGAACTGTGGCCCAGTCAGGTCGACACATAAATTTATCCATTGCGAACGGTTTAGTCTGGATTTAAGTGGAGACTTCTGCCGTGCCTTAAATTCGAGGACCCTTGAGCTGCGTGGCCCTTTTGATCTGTCCTCTTACCATCACAAAGGCGAGTTCACAAAGGAGTGTGTGAACCTCCTTCGCCGCTCAAAGTGAGTGTTGCACAGCCGAGAATGTCCGTGTGCGTGTGAACTCGCCTCGCGTGCAGTGTGAGGCCAGATCCTCAAACGGACCGGCGGTTCACAGGCAAATAGGGCTCATGGGTTCATCTCCACACACCAACTCATCGAGACGGTTTTCTCTTCGTAAAAAATAAATCCACTCACCTGTGTAATTGTTAAATATTTTTAGGCAAGGAAAAGGGGCGTCAATATAAAATATTGCAACTTCACATTGGACGTGAGACTACAGAACAGAAGAGGGTGGAAGTGTGACGAAATCTAACGTTAACCTCCCTGTGAACCTGGTCACACAAAGGCCACCGAGGTTGTTTGTTGCAACACTTCAGGAGTAAGCTCCTAATCTCAGCATTCGCTGTTTTTGCAAAGAAGTCGCCGTCATTTCCACTTTGGGGGTGTCACTCTTTTCACAGGAGGTCCCGACAGGGCTGGCTCCTGGAGCAGCGTGGGGCCCGGACCGCCTGGGGACCGAGGCCCACCCGTCTGGAGGGGGCGCTGTGCTTTCCTGGTCCCCGCCGGAGAGCCGCAGCTCATCCAAGTGCCCAGCCGGTGCGCCTTCCCGCCTTCCTTCAGCCGGGAAGGCTTTCTTATTTTACATGACGCCGCAGGTGGTCTGTCCCCTGGACCAGTCCCTGACATCTTCAAGACAGCGAGGTGACCCTTTCGACTCTTGATGACAAAGTGAATTGAAAAGCCCACTCTTCTGTTACGGGGCTGCTTGGCCGTGACAATCCTCTATGTTTTACTTTAGCTGGTTTCTGCCAAAGCCACGGGGCGGGTCTTCTGAAAAGCCCCGCGGCCCGCAGTTCCTCGGTCGTCCCGCCCCGCAGCCATCACCCACGCGGTGCCTGCCCGCGGGCCTGGTGGGCTCACGCCGTCTTCACGGCCGGGCGCGCCGTGCCCGCGGGAACGGCCTGCATCGCATGCCGCGTGCGCGTCTGCACGTCCGTGACGACAGGCAAACGGACCGCGGTGAAAGCCGCTCCCAGCACAGTAGCGGCCAGCTGTCTGGCACCAACTGCCCGAGACGAAGGGAATAAATAAAAATAAAAGACCTGAAATGAAAGGAAAGCCTCCGTGATGCTCATTCTGGACCTACGGTCTTTCTCCGCTGTCGCATCGATTCAGAACAGCCGAAGCTGGTCGGCGGGGCGGGGCGGGGCGCAGCCGGCCACCTCCCAGCCGCAGGCGCCCCCGCGTCTTCCCCTGGGGGGTGGGGGGTGGGGGCTCGGACCCGCCCTTCCCTTCGCCCCGCTGCACGCGCGGCGCTCGCCGACCGCGGTCCCGGCGCCGCCTTCCGGCCCAGCCTGCGGGCCGCTGCCGCGCGGGGCTACAGTCGTGGCTACTGCACATGGAGCTTAAATTCACCTCCCTGCTATTAAAGTCGCCAGTGACTCTGTTTTTCGCCAACTTCTTATTTTGAAATTTTCCAACATAGAAAAAAATTGAGGAAAGAGTACAATAAACAAGAATGCGAAGATACCTGCCACTCACACTCACACTGTTTTCACGTCGGGCCATATTTGTTTTAGCTATTATTCTATTTATGTGTTTTTCTGCTATTTAATTTGAAAGTAGATAACACGCATGATGACAGTCCATGCGAAAAATAACAGTTATCGATGGCAACCTCGTCACCATTCTTAAACCATGGCACACTAACAGAACATTTTTTTATAATGCGTAACATCCAGGCAATATTCACATTTTCCCAGATATCTGAAAATACAGGGGCGGGCAGAAGTTGGCTTACAGTTATAATCCAAATAAATAATACAATAATTATTTAATAATAATGCAAGAATGGACTCTGTGTTTCACATGCTCAGAGTTGTAAACCTACTTTTGCCCCCACCCCGTATTTTTTATGCCTGGTTTTATATTTATAAACATGGGTTTAATCAAATTTTATTCATTGCATTGGTTATTTGTCTTTATGAAAATACATAAAACTTTCCCTGATTTTTACTTATAATTACAATTATTTTTTATAATATTGAAATTTGAAGAGCCCAGGCCCACTCTCTTACAGAATATTGAACACCTCACCTTTGAGTGTTTTGTGTATTTGGGTATTTCTCTAATCCCCGTGTTTCTATAAATGGGAAGCTAGATTATCTGGTTAGAATCGAGGTTAACAGGTTGGGAAAGAATGCTTCACAGGTGGCATGGGCTGGAGTCTGTCCCCCAGAAAAGGCCCCCTGGAGCACACCCTAGTGCCCCGTTTGGATGCTGGGTCCTTGTAGATGCAATGAGTTCAGACGAAGACATGCTAGAGCAGGACGCGCCCGGATCCTGCAGCCCTGGTGACCTCATCAAAGACGGCCATGCGAAGACACACGGGGAGGCCACGTGACGATGAGGGCAGAGAATGGAGGGCGCAGCCGCAGACCAGGGGGCACTTGGTTGGCAGCAGACGAGGAGCCACGGAGAGACAATGAAGAGTTATCCCAGAGGTTCAGAGAGAGTCTGTCCCTACTGTCACCTTGATTCCTGACGTGAAAGCAACCTAGTTAACGAATGGTACTTAGGGTGGCCCTGGAAATGGAACACTACAGACGACACCATCTATGTGACCCTGAAGCACATCTGGAGGCACAGGTTACAGACGTGTCACTATTTAGAATGCCAAGTTAGACACACTGGTTAAGGTTGGCCTCCCCCCACCCCCCCCCCGCCCCGGCCCCCAGGAGAGATGTTTTTTGTTTTTCCTTGTCAATTAACAAGTGATTGCTGGAACTCACTTCAGCTCTTTGAAAATGCCCCTCCCAGCAAACTTTCGGTGTGTGACTTTAACATCCGTCAATGATTGATGATCCTTGACAGAATCATTTATTTTCCTTGGGGTTGAAACACGATGTTTTTAATTCTTTCCACATTTATCGAATCGTTCTTTTCTGAGGAGAGAATCTTTCGCTCGTGAACTGAGAATGAACCACGCTGGCCCTGCCTTAGAAGGCAGGAAGAACATTTAGCTGTCACCAGTAATGAAGCACAATGACGTGCTCCCCAGCCCAGCCCAACGTCACGTCTTCCCGGGCACACGTGTGTTGCCGGTTCGGTGCGGCACAGGAAGTGCAGTGAACACTTCCCGCAGCCCAGCGAGCGGTTGCCCCGCGTGGGGCCAATGGCAGGAACTTCGCCTGACGCCTCTGTCTCCCGCAGTCGCCCTCCGTGGCCTTGCTGACCCTGAGTTTTGCACAGGACATCCTGGGCCAACCTTGTCCTTCCCTGTCCTGGAATTTCTCCAGGTGCTTCTTAGGGTCTTTGTTCGAGACGGTGTTCAGAAACAAGGGTTCGGATTCCATGGGCTCCCACTGCTTCAACGCTCCTTTCTTTTCAGGCCGCCTGGTCAAGAGAGCCGGGAAAGTTGCTTGCAATAGAAGACCCTGGGCTCATGGTCGTATTTACAATGCAATCGTAACACGCCAGGGGATTTCCTGAACTTCTTTGATGTTACATCTATATCTGTTTTTCTCTCTGATACGGGAAATCTAGTTTCCGTCAACTCTAACCTAGATTCTCTGTTAGGTGAGACGGTTTACCCTTTGTTCTTGCTTATTTTTGTGAGTTTTTTAGGAGCATTTTAATGTTTTTATCACCATGGTTTTGCATATCTAAGTTTATTCTTATGTTTCGATCTTGGTTTTGGCTGCTAGAAACAGCCTCTTTCCCTGGCGTCTCACCCCGTGAGGAGGGGTGAGCCCTCACGTGCTCATCAGCACGTCTTCCTGTTCCATTGCTTCCGCAAGAAGCTTGGCTGCTTATCTGCGTTTCGAGCACCTGCTGCCGAGCCTGATAGCGTTCTTAAAAAGCTACTTCGGGTTTTTGTTGGCTTGTTTGTTTTTGGTTATATTTGCATTTGCCCAAAATAAGTCTCCTCCAGCCTCTCTTTTTCTTTACGTGCAGGTATTGCTACCAAACTTTTCTTCTAACGGGAGGCTTCGGGCCATTTCCTTTATTGTAATGACTGCATAAGTTCCTCCTATTTCATTTCTGTATTTTTGTTTTCATCCTAATAACCTTTGTTTTATATCCTGCCTTCTTTTGAATAGATCCTTTCTCCTTCATTCCATTTACTTCATTGGTTTCTGTGATCTCTGCCATAATTCCATCTTTTTATTGTTTTTAAACTAATTTAAAATTTTAACATGTCAAAGTCTAAGTTAATACTTTTATCTTTTTATTATAAAATAGAAGTACCTTTTTAATTACCCAGTTATACTACAAAACTAACTTTAGAAACTTTAACTCTGCTTTAAATTATTTCAAAATTAACCCTATGTTCCTTCCAACTGATTTCATTTTTCAGATCAGAAATAAAAATAAATTAGCATGTAGATCCTTTAAATTGCCGAATTAGTAAGTACAAGATATCCCTGCTGTATAATCAGTAGCCCAGATGTTTGTAGCTTATGTGAAAATGTCCCCATTATAGCAAAATTTTATGTCCTGAAAGACCCCAATTTTACAGCTTCATGCTATGAAGTTTTGAGTGGTCTGCCTCTGACCTCAGTTATCGGTTGGAGCATAAAACTGCATTTGTGGGGATGATTAAATTGAATGGGACTGAAATCTGAGTGTGTTTTAAACTGATAATAGGTTTAAGACCTCAGCGTTTAAGAAGGAATTATCTTCATGGCTCATCAATCAGGACCATTTGCAGATGTCCAGCGTGTTCAAATTTGCTTTTCTGTCGCACATGACTGGGAGCCTGGTGAGGACACCAGTAGGAAAATGAACGATGGGACCGCCCAGCGACGGGACCGCGTCCACTGGGGGCGCGGCCGCTCGGACCTTCAAGGTCAGCCTCAGCAGGGCTTCCGGACCGTGCGAGCCATCGGGGGCACCGGGCCCGAAACAGGTCTCAGGTCCTCTGCACACAGCCCTGATCTCCTGCAGACGTGCCCTTTTCTCTGATCTGTAGCCTAAGTGGTCCTCCAGCAGCATCAAGGAGCGAAGACAATTGCTTTCTGCAGAAGGAAAACACTGTTTTCCTGCCTTATTGGTGACGTGGGAGAGGGAGGAGGGAGCCATGATATTTAAAAGTAATAAACCGTGTGTGCAGAGAAAGCGACTTAGTCCCCCGTGGCGCATTCCGCGGACACCAGAGTAAACTTTCATTTGCAGAAAACATTACGTTTTACACCAAGTGCTGGAATCTCCGGCGGTGGTTATAAGACGTTATCTTCCGCGCTTTTCAGTTTGTTGCCTCTTGGCTCCTGCTTGGCGGATGGGCTGATCAGTGACACGCCACAGCAAATTAATAGGCGCAGATAAAGCCTTCCGTAAGTGTTCATTATAGCTCATTACTGCCAATTAATGGGATATTTTAAAATTAAGCCTCGTCACATTGGGTGCTGAGATCTTGTTTTAATACTTGATGCTCAGAGATAAATTATGATTGTACCAGCGAGCGGGCTCATCATGAGAAAGCCTCCGACGGGCTTTTTACCGACTGTTTGGAAAAGGATGGACTGCTGTGACACCTGATTTTAGAAACGGTGAGAAGTTCTCTTTACAGCTGTGTATTTCCAAATTCCTGTAATGACGCCGTGACGCCTCTCTTGGAACATTGAGAAACCAAGGCTTCGCCCGCAGGTGACAGGATGGGTTGCGACAGTTCGGAAGCGACGTCCCGCTTAGAAGCGTGTGCCACAGCAGATCAGCCTTTAAAACTAAATGTGGCTTTTTTTCTGCCCAAATAATGATTCCATTTGTTTCTGCAGCAGGAGCCCAAGCGGACACCAGAGGACTTTGCAAGGAAGTGAAAGCTTCCCGTGCACCTGAAATTCTCTAAAATCACGTGGCAATTGCGTCATTATCTAACCGGCCCCGGGGCGCAACTCGTGCAGCTACGGGGACCCCCGACACCTCACGTCCGGGTCTGGGCCCATGTGGGACGGCTGTCGCCCTGCCGGGTCTCAGGAGGCACAGAGTCCACTGGAATTAGAGCGTTTTTACCTCCTTGCTTCCTCTCGTCAGAGACGTTTTATTGAAAACTCTCACTGTTGCTGCTTCTTACTTTGTCCTAAGAGGCGGCCACACTTTGGCTTTTCTGAAATGGCCAGTCTGGCATGACAGGGACCCTTGGTAGCTCCATGTGAACACGGGGACAGTGGTGTCTCCGGGGGTCCCCAAAGAGTCGCTATCTGCTCCGTCAATGGCATCAGCCCTTCCAGGTACATTGGTGACTAAATCCAGTCCTTCAGGAGCGTCCGAATTGTTCAGTCATCAGACTGAAATGTCACGCGTTTCACCCCCAAAAATCCACTGAGCCCAAACGGAAAAGTACCCGGGGCCAACGTGCGCTACAGCTTGGAACAAATCCCGTGGCCTCTGGGTGGCTGTGCTTCCTCCTCTGAAAACGGAAGGTATTTTATTAGATAACATGTAAATTAATCTCTAGCTACATAAAATTCTACTTTTAATATTAATTACTTAATTAATATTAATGTTTTAATATGAATATTTTATTGACAATATTCATCTTTTCTAGGAAATATCTTTTTTTATATATTTTATCAGATTTACTAATCTGACAGCTTCTAGAGCAAAAAGATCTGTAATGTTCAGTGACTACAAATCTGCACCCCCCTTTCGTGAAGTTTTACTTCGCAAGGGTCACTGGATACAAGCACATGAGACAGCAGCCCGTGTGTCCGATGGACATCAGTGCTCACAGAGCTCAGACCGAGGCCGCAGGCGTCACAGGCCACCGCCGGCTACAGAGCCCGTGAGCACCAGGCACCTGTAGAAAACGCAGGGAAAATTACACGCGGCCCCTCTTTGCAAAGCAGAGAGAACAAAGCAGGAAAGGTCACAAAGATACAAAAGCGGCAACTGTAGCAAGTGCGGGTGGCGAAGGTCATTGGGAAGGTCACCGGGAAGACAGAGAAGGCGGCATCAGTGGAGACGAGGCCCCGGTCGCCTCCCGGGAAAGCCCCTCGGGCGGGAGCAGACCCGTGGCAGCCGGAGTGGGGAGTGTCTCGCTTATTCTCGCCTTTGTCAGTTTGTTTCAGAGTCAGGTTACCCAATACCCTTACAGAAAAAAAACCCAACCAGACAAACAGTGTTTGTGAAATGCTGTGAGATGTGTAGGTCGATTTGAGGAAGACCCATTTCTACCTTCACGCCTCTTTATTCACAAACACGTTAATCTGTCAAACTGTACAGACTCCCCTAAATGGTTTTCACTCTAAATGTCATACTTCTCTAAAGTACCCTTACATGTCTTATCAAAATGTTGTTTTTTATGGGTATGGTTTTCTATGGTGAAATCAAACTTTCCACCTGTTTGCTTCCCAAATGTAAAAATACAATCACCTTGAAACAGTAACCTTGTGTTGTGCAGCCCAGCACAACTCCGTATTAATTTTCGAGATTTGTATGTAAACCTCTGGGGATTCTACACAGGCATGGTATAATCTGTGACTAATGGCAACTGCTTTTCCATGTCAGCTCGCATGCATTTCCTATATTTTTCTTTTCCCTTTTTCTTTCTAGAAGACCCGTATCTGATTAGCAGAAAAGGTGGATCTGGAAATATTTGCGTGTTTCTGTGGACTGAGAGGTACATTTGATGTTATACCGCTCAGTACGTTTCTTATCGTTCCTTCATCAAGTCATGGAGGCGCTTTTCTGCTCCCCGTCGGCTCGGCGTCGGCTCGGCGTCGGCTCGGCCTGGCTTCCGTGGCTTGAGGCGGCGTGGCAACGCGCGCTCTCCCAGGACCGGGCCGCGTCGCCGGCCGCGAGGAGCACTGGTGCATGTTTGTCACAGTACGCTCTGAACGTTTCGGGCTTTATCACTCGCCATGATGGCGCTCGTTCCCGTTCGCAGCGCTGGCCCCTGCTCGGCCCGCCGTCATTCCCCCGGGGCCGGCACCGCCAGGCGCCCGCCAAGGGCATCTGCTTTCAGAGCGCCGGCTCGGGCTGAGGGGCCCTGAAAGGCAGCTTTGTTTCCCATTTCAGGACCCTCTGCTCGCATGCCTGCCGCTTCCTCCTTCCTACGTCTTTCGCTGATGCTGTCGCTATTTTCCTTGCTTCCTGTGCTGAATGCTTGTCCCCTCTTGTCCCCAGTGTGAGGGTGCACGTCACCCGCCCTCTCAGGGCCCTGCTGAGCGTATCATCCCCACACCGCTGTTTGTCTGCAGCGCTTTCATTAGTATTTAGTTACGTGTTTTACAATTTCAAGTGTTATTTCATCTGATATGTTACTTAGGTATGCGCTGTAAGTGTCTGAGGTTACACGTTAAAGCGGTAATTTTTCAGGCGAGCCCCCCTTGACCAGCCGCGCACGCACGGCCTGGGAACTTGCTGGAAACGCCCGCCAGGGGTACCCCCCTGCCCGGCCGCAGAACCGGGGGCCTGGCTTCCCAGAAAGGTGGGCTTTTCAAAGCCCCGTGTGAGAGCTGACGTCTACGGAAGGGTCCTTATAACATTTACCGTAACAAGTAAATTCGTAATTATAAAACAGACGAAAGGTAACTGCGAAGTAAAATAAATTGCAAAATATACGCGGCGTTTGCTTTGTGTCCCTTGTTGCGCTGGGACCTGCCGTCCATGTGCGACCTCAGCCCGCCCTTCCTTCTCCCCCCGGAACACCACCGGCCTCCCAAACGCGGTCCTTTCACCTCTGACCTTCTAAATATAGTCCTTTTGGAATTAAAAATGATGTATTTATGACCTATGACTACATAGCATATTTTATATAAATTATATGTAATGTGCAAATAAATATTAAGCGCCAGGATTAAACGTGACACGCACAGACACCGCATCCGAGGAGCCAGCCCGGCCAGCGGAGCCACCTTGGTCGGCGGAAGCGACGCCGCGGGCAGCCGCGCTCGTCCGACTCCGGCGATGCGGCTACGCCGTGCCCCGCACGGAGCGCCAGGCGGCGTTTCCAATGACGAGGACGGGCGGCCTCCTCGAGCGTAAACTTTCAAATAGAAGAAGTTCTTTGCTCTTAGTTTTTTCACGTTTCCGAGCTTACGACGCTACCCGCCTTGCCTCCCGCTGCTTGTGGGTCTGTGGGCTCGGTGCGAGCGTCCGCCCGCCCGTGGCCAAGGCCCCTCCGCGGGCGGCCGCCCCCGCTGCACCGCGCGGGCTGTCGCGGCTTCTTGGAGGCGGCAAATGACGCTGACAGGTAAAGGCCGGCGCTCGCGGAGGACCAAGCGCCGGGCCAGATGCTGTTCCCTGCCCTCCGCGCAAATCACTCAGAAACGCTGCGTTTTCCGTAACACACGGAGGGCTCGTTCAGTCGAGAGGGCAGAGGTTTGCGAAATGCTCGAAGGCTTTCGTCAAAACAAGGGGTAGTCGGAAGCTGTTTTCCGCACTTGCCAAACAGTCGCTTTCCTCAGGTCCCGCGATGACAAATACAACAGTATTTTGACATCTCTGGTTTGTGAAGCGAGGGGACATGGGAAGGAGAGACAAAGAAAACACGGCGCCTGGGCAGAGGCCAGAGCAGGGGCTCGGGTCTCCAGGAGAGACCCTTCCTTGCTCGGCCCGCGTGGCAGCGGCCGGCGGCTGTGTTTGTTCGGGCCCTTCGCCGGGAGAACAGCGACGAGCCTGCACCACTTTCTTGGTGACTTTTTCCTAGCTGTGCCCCTCTGCTCCCAGAGTCCCCGGCTTCACGCGGCGCGACCGGGGCGGCGCTGCGGCACTGACGGCCGGCCGGCAGCTCTGCAGCGAGGGCTCGCTCACACACCGCGGTCGCGGGGACTCGGGGAAATAAAGGCAGTAAGACGAGCGAAACCACGATGAGTTCATTTCTCCAGATAAGAGGCTTGGAGGTGAAACCATCTGAGGAAATGTAAGTAGAAATGACACAAAAGAAAAGGAAAAATGAGTCCTTTGGGAAGCACAGAGGAGTCTGGTGGGAATACCCAATTTTTTTTATTAATGCACGTGTTTGAGAACAATTTCATGTTCACCGTTTCCACGGGCCGTGCAGCAGCCCAGAGGCACGGGCTTTTCCCAGATGTTTATACACACACACACACACACACACACACACACACACACGGCGAGTTTCAGGCTCTGGACCTGGAGAGCCAGGCGGAAAGCTCTTCGCACAGCCTGTAGAATCTAACCTTTGATGAGCTCGGAGCCTGAACAATGTGTCCAACTTTAAGAAACTGGTGTGTGTGCTTGTGTGTGTTCTTTTAATCCTTAATATTCAGGCCACGTTTTAAATGTATTTCCGACATTTTAGGTTCGTAGATCTATTTCAGGCTCCCATAAAATTGCTGTTACAATGTCCAGGCCGGAAGCACAAAAGTGTCCACTCAGCGACACGGGCTGTGCACAAGTTCCTCACTGCTGACTGTCACCGAGTTGCAATGTGTCCTGTGGGGCCAGACAGAGGGGACTTAGCCATCAGCACATCCCTGAGTCGCTGTGTGACGGAGCCGTTGTTGCGGATCTCCAGGTGCCATGCCCGAACACCGCGGCCGCTCGACCGACCGATCTGCTTAAAGGCAAGTCGACCTGCTTGAAGGCCAATGGAACTTTGATTCCGAAACGAAGGAACGGATGGCTAGCCGTCCAGGCTGCACTTCCTGGGACTGACTTCCCAATAACTCAGTAGAAATCTGTACTGTGTGGCACACGACGTGTATCCATTCTTAAAACCCAAACGTGATTTAGTAACGTAAGCAAAACAGAAAGCTCCGCGTGGCAGTAAAAATAAAGTGGTTTGAAGGGGACGTGGGCCACAGAGGAAGACGACCGGCTCCAAGAGGATCCTGGGAGCTGGCCCAGGGAACCGGGCTTTTAGGCCGTGTGCACAGGGCAGCTGCGACACTACGGGCCATGGTGGTTGACGTTAGGAATTTCATCAGCAAAGCGAGATCAGAAGGGAAAGGACATGTGACGTGGGCGACCACCACAGAGAGGACAGCTGGGTCAGAGAGGCATGTGCCTTACATGCTGTGACGGGCTGGTCCAATGGGGATGCATCCCGGGAGGATGGGCCAGACGGGGGCCAGAGCACGGGAGGCAGCGGAGCGATGAGCTCTGAGTGGTCAAGGGCCCGAGGGAGGGTCCTTCCTGCCATTTCTAACATGGGTGCTAGACTGCAGTGCCAAGACCCCCTCCTATTCCTTGGAAATCATGTGTCTTCTGGGAAACCATGATGAAGCCGTAAGAGCCCCAAGCCTGAGTTATCCTCTCCACAGGCGTTTTAGTTTTTCCGATGGTTAAGGGTTGGTTCCCAGTCATTTAGCCACGTTATAAGCACCATTCGACAGAGAAAGAATTAGGCGAGAACGTCAGGTCCACGAGACTCTGAGCTTTTCTGTGGCCTGTCGGGGGACGCTACATGGAACGAGAAGAAAAACCCTGCTCCAGCCCGAGAAAACAGCTGCGAAGCTTCTGGTCACAGCAGCACCGCTAATGTGGGGCGATCCCCAAATGTCACCTCGTTGCGTGCACGCGCTTCTTGGGGCACTCTCTAAGGACGCGTGGGGCAGGGGGTTCTGTAGGCGGGATGGGTTCTGGAATTGATGAATTTGATAGTGTTCCAGTTGTTTCAAAGAAGGATCAGCAAGCTTCGAACCCTTGAATAAGCCACGTTCTTACGGGCCATCGGACAAACAAGGCCCTCCCTCCGCATTTAGCGCGTTAGCAGGGGCGTTTCTGAGTTTGCATTTGTGCCTGGCATTAGTCTTATCCCGTAAACACAGATTTAAAATCACCACCCAAAAACTCTTCGGTGTATTTCGGTCTTCCCTCTTCACAACTGAATTGCTTCCCCACGGGATGGAGTGAGATGAGGGACATGTTGATTCTGGGACAAAACCAGGTCACAGTTGTTCTTGGACAGACAGTTATGGGAAGAACTGAGTCTCCCACCCAATACCTGTGCATCCAGATCATGAAAACTGCGCCGTTTTATCTTTTTGATAGTTAGGCATTCTTAGCCCGGAAAACCTCACATCACCCTCCGAACGTGCGAGTCATCCCTCATGACATGTGAGACAGAACGATCGGTCACCACGCGGACAGAGCACTGCCACGCACTCCCGCAAATGCCCTCGGGGGAGCAGGCATGGCTTCCCTGACACCGACTCCCCGAGGACTTGTTTTGACCGTGGCTAACCTCCCAGATGGGCCCACGCCAGTCAACGCCTGCGGTGAACGCCCTGCAGGCCCACCGGGGGCTTCGCTCTGCCCCCCTTCGCCTGCACGGCCTGCCGTCTCAGGCCCAGGGTGCGCCTGGGTTTACGTCTCCCATGTGAAAATGAGTCTGTATATATCCTCTTTGTCCTCTGCTCCCTTTTTTTATTCTTATGCATTTTAGTGGAGACGCAGTTTTTAAAGGATTTTTTTGCTATCATTTTGTTTTACATCTTACCAGCACTATTGGTTAACAGCTAAAACTCTGTGATTTTTATTCCTAGTTATTCATTTAGGATTTTAAAAAGGTTCATTTAATTTATTATACTCTACTGTCAAATTATATTATACTACTTCATGTATCAGTCAAAAAGATTTTAACAATAATATTTTGCCCCTCTCTTAAACATTGCATTATTTCTGCAAATCTTTTACTTCTGTGTTAGTATAAACCGCTAAATTTGTAGGGGTTTGGGGGTGTTTCGTTTTCTATTGTTATTTATTTATTTATTTATTTATTTATTTATTTGCTTTTAGCAGTCGGTTAGTTATTTTCAAATACAACCTGAGAAATTGTTTGTACTTCTCATACCAAGCTTTGTCGGCATCACACGCACATCTCTGCTTCCTGACCCCGGCCCTCTGCACTAAGAGATCGACCCTTGCTCGGGCAGCAGTTACTTTTTGACCTAAAAGCTTTTGTTGAACATTTTCCGAAGTGCAGGTCCGCTAGTGACAGGTTTTCTCACCTTGGATTTCCTGAAAACGATCTTCTTTAATGTCTGAGTGATACTATGACTTGACGTAGAATTTGTTAGCTCTGCAACATTCGTGTTCGGATTGCTTATTTTTTGCCCTCGCTGTTGCTGAAAAATATGTGTCCTTTGTACGGTTTTCCCCTTGTATGTAACCTGTGCATGCCTTTTACATACAATCTCTATATGTTTCTTGGTAGGCTTAAATATCACCTCTTTTTACCATTTTATAGAAATAAAAGGGTGATGTACCTTCACTCTTTTCTTAATTTGATGTGACAAATACATGTTAGACCTTTTGAGATTTTTTCCACTAGTTACTAAGGCGTTGTTCATTTTTTTTTGTTTTTCAGGCATTTTTCTCTTTCTTTAGGTTGGTTAACATCTATTGTTATGTTGTCGAGTTCACCTGTTCTTTATTTGGCAGTATCTATTCTGAGATTTACTTCATTTGAAATATTTTTATTTCAAACGTTAATTGTTTTGTTCTGTGTCATCAATTTTTACTTTCCATTTTTCCTTTATTAGGTTCACTTTCTAAAAATTCATGAACTCATTTACAGCAGCTATTGTAAAGTTCTTTCTTGCTAATTTCATTATCGCTTTCATTTCTGCGTTTGGTTTCTACTGACCCATTTTTCTTTAGGTGAAGGTCATCTTTTGCTGTTTTTTAAAAAAAATTTTAAACATTTTTGTCTTCCTGAGATTTTGAATTTAACATGGCTGAATATTTGCATTTTATTGTCTTTCTTTAAAGAGCTTTAAAGTTTGTTCGTGCTTACTTTCAATCAGCATAACCCATTCAGTTTTGTTTTAATGCTGTTACAGAAGGTCTAGTGTAGACTTTCCTCTGGGCCATCCTGGAATCTCTGCTGACCGCCTTTTGTATTCAACACAGTCCTGGGGTCACACTGTTCCTCACGTCGTCCCTGCACCCACTCACGACCTGCTCTTTGCGTGGCCCTGCGGGGTTTCATGCTGTGTGTCGGGGGTCAGGATTCAGCCCAAACCTCTGTGGGAATTCTCGCAAACCCTAAGCAAGCATACGAAGTCCTTTCCTTTGAAGCTCTGTTCTCTTTGATGTTTGCCATGCAAATTTTAATTTCCACAGCCTCCCTGATCTCCTAATTCTGTATCAGTCGGCGGGGGCGGGAGATTCTCCGCTGGGCCCCTCATTCCTGAAGCCATGCCCAGAAATCCCTCACATCAGTACTTTCCTTATCTCGGGAATTGCCGTATAACTCTGCATGTGGTCCAAGTTCTAAAAACATTTATTTTATGCATTTTGTCCAATTTCCTCATTGTTTCCATAGCACCGTAATCCTCCTATCAGTTATTCCTTTATCAGTGGGATATTTTCAGTCCTTTATTAGAATAGCATCGTGTTATTAAACACTGAATATGGCTAAGATGTTGCATGAAATTGCAAGTAGTTTATCATTTCTAGTTTTTTAGCTTAAATGAAATTCTTAACTAGCTTTCCTGAAAGTCTAGTATATTTCCTTATATCTAGAAAGTCTTTTTTTCCTACCTTCCCCAGATTATCTCTTCAAATATAATGGCATTGAATGAAAACAGCAACTGAATTTTGCGAGGCTAACTTTGTGGCAAATTTTGCAGATATGTGTCCCCGTTGCCATCTCGGGATTACCTAAATTCTTGGCTGCATGGGCACCGGGAAATCACCATGAAGCTTGGAAGTATTTCAGATTCTTGCTCCTGAGGGTGTGATCAGCAGACCAGCAGCGTTAAAGCTCAGCTAAAAACTTGTCAGAAAGGTAAACGCTTGGGTCACGTGCTAGACCTGCTGAATCAGAAACTGCATTTTAACAATACCCCCCTCCCACCCACATCCCGCACATACGCTAAAACCCGAGAAGCTCCGTTCTGCTAAGTCATAGCCCGTGTGAACCTCCCCACCCGTCTCCCCTGGCAGGCACCTATTTCAATTCTGCAGGAGAGACGCCACCTGGCCAGAAGCCACCTGTTTGCTTCAAAGCATGTGTGTGTGAGTTTTCCGACCATTCTCGGGTCCGTGCTGTTTGTTGCAGCCCCCAGGAGAGCATCCCCGTGGAAGAGCCTCCCTCATTCCCGTCACGGACTCGAGGCAGCAATTTATAGGTCAGCTGCTTTAAATCTGAGGAGGCAGCAACATAATCTGTATATGTTCTTTTCAGGTGCAGTTCTTTGAGAATGAAATTTGATTTCAATCTGGGCAGTCCCTGTGACTTAAGAATGCATTTATTTTATACATCAAGAAGACCTGCCAGCCACTGGGGAACATGGTACAACTCAGAATTTTTCATTGTTAGCCCGGGAGAGCGGAGATTTGGAGAAACCATTTCTCTCTGTTCTGGAATCCAACAGCAAAGAAACTATGGAAAGAAAGAAGATAAGCCATTAAAACGTGACTGCAGTTAGCACTTGTCTTGATGGCCCCTCCTCGTGCATTTCACCAGCAGCCCCTCGCTAGGGCGCCCTTCCTCCAGACCCCGCGGGCATCGCTCCCGGGCACCCCAGGTGCCTCCGGGACCCCCCTTCCGTCATTAGAGTCTCTTCGACAGCAGCCCCTCCTGAGGGAGCAAGTGGCTAGTTTTACTCACATCTGACACTTCAGGGATATAGGAGGGACAGAGACAGGGCAAGGCCGGAGGAACCACAGAGAAAATTTACTGCGGGCCACGGGCGGTCCCTTTTCAGACAGCCTGCACTTTCATGGTTACCTCCTTCCATTGAGAGCCATGGCTGCATAGCCCGAGAGGTGGGGGAAGAGAGACACACACAGAGAGAGGGAGAGAGAGCTTCTAAAGAGGTTCGAAGTCGGGGCCGGTGTACCGTGCAGAGCGGAACGTTCTATCTCCAGCACAGGCACAAACTGGTTTAGCAGAAAATAGAAAAAGGAATAACTAGTTATGGGGAAAAGCTCTAGCCTTTAATGATAAGCAAGGCATTTGAATCGGAGCCTTCCACTGAGGAATACGGTGGCGTGTAACATGTAAACATGCCGCACCGCACTATCGAGACACACACGTCTCAGCCCGAGTGAAAACCGGGCAAAGAGATGAGCAAGCGCCTGAAGACTTCAGGTTTACGGGTTCTGAGTTCTTTTCGGGGCAGCTGTTCTCCAATCATTTAAAACTCCAGAGCGAGTGGCCCTTTCGGGTTGCCGAGCCAAGGTGGGTTGAGACCTTACCTAAGTGAATTCGACCGTGTGCGTTTACAGCTGTGACCGGCAAGACATATTCTTCTCTGTCAGGCATATCTCAAATGGCCCATTTCAGGGACCTGTTTCTTTTCATTTGTGATTCTCATAAGCAATTCCATTTTTTAAAGAACAAGATGAATATAAAATAGTCTGGGTAGACCGCAGATGTGTGTCAAAAGAAATGATGTCTAATCTCTGCATGTATTAAATATCACTAAGCAAAGGAACAGTGAAGAAATGAGCTTGACTCAAGGCACAATATTAATAGAAAAATTATATCCCGGGCCTGAAGAAATCCCCCGCATCAGAGAACATGTTGTCCTGAAACTGCTCCCTCAGAGCCCGGCACTGCCGTTAGCCCCTGGGCACAGTGCAAGTTGGGGAGCTAATTAAAAGCTCGAACCTTCTGGTTTTTGAATCCTGGATAAAGTCTCTCCTATATACGCATACACATACGCGCGTGCAAACACATGCACATATGCACACCCGCATGCGCGCGCAGACACACACACACACAGATTCGGCATCTTCCTCTGACCCTCAGGCAACGACTGAAATGTTTGTGTCTACTTTTATTATCAGTTCTGCGTTGATGGAAAGAAGGTCAAAAATTAATAACTCTAATTTTTCATTTTAATTTCCCAACTTAGCCTCTAAAGTTAGTTGGATGGGAAAAGTCTGTCTTATTTAGACTGTGCAATAAGAAGCATTTAGAATTATACTTTAGTGTGTTTTTAGCATTTTAAAATGCTTAATGTTGTTTTAATGTGTCGTAACATCTTTATCTTATAATTTAGTGAAGTATAAATTACATAAGCAAGCAGTGCCCATATTTGGCACATGTATACGTATTATGATGTATAACAGTGCATATACTTTAATATACACATATGTACATGAAATAGCAACCGTGATAAAAAAGAAAAAATATATATGCACATATATTTATACACACATATTTGGCTTAATCTCTTTTCACAGTGTTATATTTTCAGAGACCATCTTTATTTTATATTAGAATCACTATTGCCCAAGATTTTTCAATACTTTGCCATGTTTTTATTTTAGAGCGAATTCAACATACGTGATTCTTGCATCATGAGGAAATACCCCAGGTTAAGTGAAAATTCAAATGACTTTTGCCAAAACGATCCAAATAAGTAGAGTTTTCCCCCAAATGGTGCTGGAAAGATTGGATGTGTATAGCTAAAAAAAAAAAAAAAAAAAAAAAAAGACGAACTTCGTTGTTTCCTTATGCCGTTCGCAAAAGTTAACTTTAAAAGGGTTATAAGCATTAAGAACTCAAACCACCACACTTCTAGGAGAGAATACAGGAGAAAACGTTAATGACCTTGAATTAGGCAAAAAAACCCTCTCAGACATAATATCAAACCCAAAAAGCACAGAAATGATTGATTAGTTGGGCCATGTTAAAATTAAAAAATAAAAGCTTCTGCCCTTTAAAAAACTCCATTAAAAGTGAAAACGAGGCATTTGCCGTGCCTTAATCCGCCGGAGCGGCTCCGACCAAACACCAGCGTCTGGGTGACTGAGGGACGGCGCACAGTCCCTGCGCGCAGCTCTGGAGGCTGGGCACCCTGGGGTCGAGGCGTTGCAGCGTGGGCGTCAGCCAGGACACTGGCCCTTTGGTTTCTGACGTCTCGTCTCCAGGGCTGCGCGATAGTAAATTTCTTTTATGGAAGTCACTCATTTTGGCGTGGTTTTTTAGGGTGGCTGCAGCAAAGTATTGCCGATATCATCTATCAGCCAAAAGCCGCATAAGCAGAATACAAAAGCAATGTTTACAACTCGTTCAAAAGAAGACAAACAATAAAAATTAAAGTCGGCGGAAGCCGTAGCCCAAGGTGCTCTGCATCGCTGGTCAGCGGGGGCGCGCACGTTAAACCATGGCAAAGCCCCACGGCACGCCTGTCGGAGGGGTTGTAACAAAACGGCCCGGCAGCACCCAGCGCTGGCGGAGGGAGACCGGACGCCCCAGCCTTTTCTGGTGGACGGTAAAGTGGGAGCCACCCCGCGTCCCTCCGCTGGTGAAAGGGCCAGTGAGATGGGACGTTGCTGCCCGGGGAAACGCTGGCCGGCAGCGGAAAGGGACGGAGCACTGACGGGCACGCCTGTGCCTCAGGGCCGTCTGGGGGGCGTGCCTCCCGCTCACGGCCTTGCTCGGGCCTCTGTCCTCGCCTGTGCTCTCAGGGCAACCGGGCGTGCTAAGCCCCGCGCCCCCGCTTCCCTTTAAGCTGGCTCCTCGGTCCTCCCCTCACCTCCCGCGTCCCGTGGACGCACCCCCGCCGGCGGGAGCGGGCCGGCCGCCTGCCGCCCCAGCTGCGATCGCTCGGCCTGGCCGCGAGACGCACAAATGTCCAGGCTCGACCCTTTTCTTAGGTAACAGAGGAAAACCTTTGGTCTGATAATTAGCGACAGCTGCAGCCCCTAACGGACGATGCGACAGTGCTTCGCATTTCCACCCCAGCGTGAAATGTGCGTCTGAACGAACGGGCAGCCTCGCTTCGTACCCTGCGTTGATGTCCGCTTAGTCCTAATAGAATGTGTTCAGGTTCCAATGAACCGGTGCGGTGACTCTGCTCTGCTGTGTGTCTCAGCCGCTGACCTTTAAGAGAGGTTTGTCATAATATTTTATTATAATAATCCCTCTACCAAGAAACACGGGAAAGGACAACATACGATTACTACAAGGCCCTTTTCGTAAAAGTCTGGACGGTTCGTCAGATGGCAGTGTACACGAATAAACAGCCCCCTGAAACACGCCGCCCGGCTTATGTGCCGTTCTGTTTGCTGCACTTCGCGGCTTGCCACGCGCGCAGCCCACTGCGGCCCGACGGCAGCCTCGGGCGGGGGGCTCTCTGCTTCCCGGTCTTATTTCTAGAACGAATTTGGCCCATCGATTTCTGTACTTATCAAATAAGTTAATTCGAGTTGGAGGGGCATTTGTTGCCATTGTCTTCTCATTCTATTTACATAAAAATTACAAACCTTTTGTTAAATATTATTTTGCCGTAGGTAATTATTCTCTCCTTCTATAAAAACAGAGTAAAATGTATGAGGGTCTGTGCGGAAAGGGCAAAGTTCGGGAGCAAGCCCGTGGGGGTCTCTCTGTGCTGTGACGGAGGTGAAAACGCCCCTATGCTCGTTTTCTGCCCCTTCTCACGCGATGTTTCCATTTTCCACACGTGAAGTTTCGGAAGGTCTCCGGGGTACTTCTCCGTCTAAGCCAAAGCAGGCGAGAGAAAAGTAAATAAGGCGCTGTCCCTGTGAGGGGATTGCCGGGCCCGGGTCCTCCGGGCACACTTCTCCGTGGTGGGGGAGGGCGTCAGGGGCGCCCAGGGTCAAGGGGCGTCAGACACCTGACCAGGCTCCGTCAGCATCAGACCGCAGCCTGATGCTAGGGGGGTCCTCTGGTCACACTGCGTCTGGAAGGCAGGGCTCCCACTCACCAGCTCTACATCCTTTAGTAACAAAGTGTTTCCCGTCTAAATCCGAGTCCAGGGACGTAGGAGGGGGTGACTCTGCCTAAGGCACAGGTGATTGTGAGAGTCGGCGGTATTAACTCAACACCTGGAACGTGAGGGGCTTTTAGTAAGAGCATCTCACGTGAGCAGGGACTCTTCGGAAAGCTGGCAGAGGACGGGGGCTTGCAGGGCGTGGCAGACTTCGTGAAGGGAGAGCCGGAGGGGTGCTCCGAGTGCATCTTCTTCATCAAAATGCGCAAAATTATATGTAAACATCAAAGGCTTATCGAGAAATACACACGACTTGGTTCAGCATTTCAATATAGGGAGTTAGGATGTTTTGGTGGAAACTGAGACAGGACTTCCATCCGCACGTGACACATTTGTGTAACGGGTCCGTTAGGAGAACTGCTGCTTACCTGGGCACGTGGTGCCCGGTGCCACTTGCAGAGCTGCGCTGGGGCTCCGAACAGCCATTCCCTGTCTTCCCCGCACGCTCAGGGCACACCTCGTCCCTCCGTGTCACAGCGGAGAAGGACAGGTCCAGAGAGTTGGCAATGCCTGGCAGGCAGCAGGTCCACGTGCAGAGGTGGGAGCCCCGGTCCCTGAGCAGAGTGACGCCCTTCTAAAGGGACCAGTGAGACATGGGGGTCAGGGGGAAGCTTCACAGGGAGCCACCAGACAGGCACGACATAGGCCTACGGTCAAGGTCCCACATCCATGGGGACGAGGTATGTTGATGGCGTGGCTCTGGATGTGAAGGGGGTGACCCTTGCCCTCTGTGGTCATCCTCCCAAAACCGTAGCCCCAGTTTCATCATGAGAAACACATCAGAGAAGTCTCAACTCGGGCACGTTCTACGAAACACCCACAACTGTCGACGCCATCAGACGCAGGAAGCCTGGGAAGCTGGCACAGCCTCGGAGAGCCCTGGACGGCGTGGCCAGCTAGCGGCCTGTGGTCTCCTGAGACGGGAGACGGGCGGGAGCCAAACACAAATGGAACGCGCATCAGCTAGAGCTCTCGGCTAGTGACAACTGTCAACAGTGGCTCGTTGATTGTGACAAACGTGCCATAAAGTAAGGCCTTACTAACAGGGAGCGACTGTGTGGGGAAATATCTCTACCATTTTCACCATTTTCTGGAAATCTAAAGCTGCTCTTAAATAAAGTTTATTAAAATCAAAACAGGCCTAGAGTAGAATGTTTTCTATTCCACAACTAGTTGGAGGTCCGTGGCAGCGAGGGGGCTGCAGGCTTTACGCAGGAAACACTGGCGGTCAAGTTGCCTCTGTGGTGGGACAGGGCGGACCCCGACATTCCTGGGCAAAGGCGGCGGGACACGCTCCTCCTTCATCCTCACTCCTGTGTCCTCGGTGTCTGTCCGGGACCCGGTATGTCTCAGGGGATTAATACACAGATCGCGCGTCACAGGAATGTACACTCCAAGCCCACGTGACCTACTGACCAATGCCGTCCCAAGAAATTTAACAAAATAATGGAGAGAAGGAGGAAGGAAGGGAGGGAGGGAGGGAGGAGGGAGAGTGAATGAATGAACCAAAACAGCATTAATTGAACTGAATGATTTAAACAAAACAACCACCACCCAGGGGAATAGATCAACCCAATGAAAAGGAATCAAAGGTGTTCTTTAACGCACTGTTGAGAAAACGCTCAGTGGATGGAGCTCTTTCTCTCTCCGCCCCAAGTGTGGGCACGAGGACCCTGTCCCCGGCCCTGTCCCCAGCCCTGTCCCTGCTGCTTCCTTAGTGGCCACCGGTCAGCACGATTCGAAACCCGCGCCAGCCCCGCCCTCCCGGCACCGCCGGCACAACGTGAACCTCCTTTCAATGAAAGAGTCTCTTCCTTTAGGACAATGGGAAATGCAATAACGGAAAATAAAAATGTAAACCAAAATACTGCTTTGAAAGAAAAAGAATTTGGGGGAAGATTCGGTGGCTAGGACGTCAGCCCTGTTCTCAGGCAGTGGACGGAAGGGCGTGTGTGCTGAGCAATTTGTTCTCTTTTTTTCCTTTAAGATTTCTGCACTGTCAGTCTGTTACAGCTCTCCCAATTCCCCCTTTGCCCTCCTCCTCCAATCCCACCCCCAGCCCCACAGCCCCTCCCCACACTGCCACCCGGGCCCGTGGGCCATTCATTCACACGCTCTTTAACTAACCCCTCACGCTTCTTCCCACGCACCACACTCTTCTTCTGCTTGGGACTGGCCGCCCCGTCCATGTGAATGGACAGCAGGGTCTGCGACGTGCCCAAGCTGTTCCCTGCGGAACAGGACAGCGCTCGCTTGGGATACAAAGGCTGGGCCTCGCGTTGACACTCCCCGAGTGACAGTCGGCCACAGGCCTGCTCCCCGTGACACCTGCGAAGGAAGGCCCGGGACACACACAGAGCCGGCAGGCCACGTGGCCCGGCTCTCAGCCATCGGGCGTTTGCACAGATTGAGAACAAAGCCGAGGGCGGTAAGAGAGGGCACCGCCGCGTGGGTGGGACCAAACACCGCCAGCGGGGAATAAGCGGCTTCCTTGGACGTCCTTCTGTGAAGACTCTGCCCTTTGCTTCTCTGTTCGTCTTTGTTAAAATGCAGACGCTTCTAAGAGTGTAGTTCGTAAAACTTCCTTGCTGGGAGCCGAGGCCTGCGGCAGGTTCTTGGAGCCACGTTCGTGGGGGTCAGAGAAGCGTGTCCGGCAGGTACCACACCCGAGAAAGGAGAGAAGGAAAACCCTCCCTGGCTCGTCCGTGCTCAGACCCCACGACACCGGGGACACTGAGGGGGCGGCGCTCAGTGCCTGGGAAGACATTCCGTGCAGAGCCCTCCAGACGAAAGACTTCAAGGGGCTCTCGGGCTGTCCTTCTTTCTTCTAATTCTTTTTGTATAAGTTATCAAAGTAAACCCGTTCTCCGCACACACATACACGCGCAGGTCATAATGGAGGGTGAACAGCCTACGAGCTTGTCCCGCTAAAGCTGTGTCACGGTGTTCATTCCATGTGCCCAGAAGTTCTCTATGCTTCCATTAAAACCGCACAAATGTTGATGTAACTGGAGGTAGGCGCCCATTTGTACGGCCTCTGTGAACAAATCGCCACGCACTGAGTGGGGGGGACACTTTTTATATCTGTGGGAACTATACGGACAAGTGTGGAGAAGGTTTTCCACACCAGTGAGATTATTTGACACAGATCGTTTTCCAAGTGCTTGTCTCACGCAAGACGGCATCGGGCACCGTGCTCTGAAAGCTCACAGTGGTCTGTCTGCCTCAGTGGTCTTCACGGAATCTCTTGAGACCCAGGCTAGCGCATCGAAGTTGTCTTATGTTAATGGACACTCAGGTCATTCCCACTCTTTTTCAATTACAATAAATCTGCAAAAACATGTTTGTGCGCGGACTCCTGTGCATGGGAGAGTCGGCTGCCCATGCAGGTTCCGAGAGCGTGACATCGGGGTGGGAGGGCTGTGCAGGCCGCAGTGAGCAGCTGTTTCCAAGGTGATTAGTGCAGATGTTTGAACCATTGCTACACCGGCCGTTACCGTTCACGCACACTGAGGGTCAAAAGGCTTTAAAAGGTAGAACAACCAGATACAAACCTCCAAGTCAACGGATTCTCTCCTCTGGGGCCCCCTTTGGTTTGCTCCTGCCGTGGCGCTGTGGTCCGGGCGCAGGACCGTAGAGGGAATGAGAGACATCTTGGGCTCTGAGGACCTGGGCTCAGGACCCGATGGCAACACTCACTTGCTGTGTGACCATGATCGGTCCCCTCCCTCTCTGAGCTTTTATTTCCTATACATTAAATGGGAAATAACAAATGTGCTCCAAACTTCCTCATGAGACTGTGAGAAACAGGAAACTACAGTAAGCCCTTACTCAGCGTCATCGCGTCATCGACGGGTTCGGTGACTTTAAACGGAATAGCACACGACAAGAGCAACTTAGGGTAATTAAGGAGAGGAGAGTTAGGCCCCAAGGCACCTCGCCAGCATTGTAACAAATGATGTGATTCAAGAACCTGCTTTCTGTTTTTACAAACATTGTAAAAATATTCCCACAGTCATGCAAAATGCGTGTCTCTCCGGCGAGCTCTGGGATACGGTTGAAGGCCACTCCTCTGAAAAACTGTGGCCCGCAGGGGAGTTTTCATTTAGCTTTTTTCCTAAAAATTATCGAATTCACTTTATTTCTTTGCATGAGAGTCTTGATTTAAATGTTGGATCAAAACCTAAAAATACAGTAGTTGATATCCCCATGCGACAAATGATAAATACCTGTGTCCTGTTCTTAAAATATCAAGTGCATTTTCTCCAAGGTGCAATTTTTAAAATTTAAATACATGTTTACCAGAAGCATATTTGTATCTGTACTATAAATAGGAAGCGCTACAATGTTTCTCATCTACTGGGGCCCAGGTTTCCTCGTCAGCAGAACAGTCCACCCGGAGAGAAGGACCTTCGTGTCTCAGGGAGCTGGTCTGCCAAATGGGTAAATGACAATAACCCTATGACCCTATGCCACAATCCCAAAATGCCCGAGGGTCGCCGCGCCAGTTTGCCTTCAGGATTCAGTCTGAAACACCCGGAGTCCAGGGCGGACCTTTCCCATCCCCTGCCCTGCAGAGACCGAGAGCTGGGTAGAAGGCTTCAGGGGTCGGACGGAGCACAGGCGCGGAGACAGACGGAGGAGGGACCAGCAGGTTCCCAGGGCGTGGGGCGGCCCTGTCCGGGTCACTGGCCTGCTGTGCCTACAGGGGACCCAAGCGCCCACTGTGCTTCCCATCTCGTGGGATTGCTGTCTCTCTCGAGACGGCTGCCCATACAAGACATCAGTTAGCGAGGTGCGCAGATGGTAATCACCCCTCCTAAAGGCCCAGGAATCAGAGATCAATAAGGTCTAGAGTCTGAGCTCGTTGCTATTGGAATCATTAGTGCCACTGTTCTACTCAAAGGCATTTAAATGTATTTCAAATGACCGAACATTTCTAAACCACTCAGAACTTTTTTGTAAGTTGGTATTTTTAACCTCTGGATTTTGGAACACATTTTTCATTTTTACCCACCCCTAAAATTGCCGCGGAGACGGCCTTCTGGGGCATAAACAGTGATGGAGGATCGTATTATGATCGGCCCTAAATCATGGGATAGAAATTGAATTACATCATCCCAGTGAAAATCAGGCCTCCTAACTCTGTTGGTTAAGAAACATGGCAGCTACGCCTGGCTCTGCTCTCTTCTGGCATCTCTGAGTTTTGCTAGTAAAAGACCATGATTTATTGTGCTTAACAGGTTTGGTTAAACCGCTATATATTATAGTTTGTCTATTTTGTCATCAAACCTAAGCCATGCCGAGCAGATGCAATTCGGTGGTGGGTGTCAGCGTTGAGGCTTCCTCCAAAAAACAAAGCACTTTGTTTTCCGTACAGAAAACACACAACATTTTGCCTCGAGCCACTAAAGATTCGTTTGTTTGTTTGTTTATTTACGTATGTAGTTTGCTTGAGCCTCTGCTATGAATGAGGAGAGCGCGGTTCGCTGAGGCGCACCGTCCCCCGGGGCTGGGGGTTCGACCGTGATCAGATAGCCTCGACACTAAACCCCCCCTGAACTGACGGAGCTTCCCTTCGCCAGCTCTCGCTGCCTCCCAACCCCAAAGTCGCGGAGGGTCGCCTTCAGTTCTGACTCGACAATGTGCACTTAATAAACATTCTTTGAGAAAGGAGGTTTCTGGCGGTGGGAAGCTGGGTGAATCTGCTCCTAGTAGATGGTGCACATCTGGAGAAAGAATGTTGAGACTATTCCTTGCTTCTTGAGTCTAGAAAGAGCGGAGCTCAGGGGGGGAGCGGGGTTCCGGACAGAGGCTCCCTCCCCCGCCTTCCTGACCACTGTGCCTGCCCCCCCACCCCCGCCCATGTCGGCCACAGGGACTTAGAGTAGCCGTTTGACTGAGTCGCTGAGACAGAAACCCCCGAAATGGGCAGTGAGATAGGCCATCTGGGGATCTGGGCTTCTGAAGCCAAGGACAGCGTCCCCGAACACCCAGGGAGCCAGGAGGGTGTCGGGAGCGGAGCGTGTCAGTGATGAGCTCTGGGTGAGTCCCTAAGGCTCACCTTACACCTAAGGAGAAGGACTGTGACAGGGGCTTCGGGGCAGTGTGGCATGGTGCCCCCAGTGGTCCCCAGATGGACCTGCAGACCCAATGGGGAGAGAAAGAGGAGGACCTGCTACTCTGTGGACACCAGAGGGTGGAGGTCTGCATGCCAGGTGTTCCTTCAGGGGAGGACGAGGGTGCGTCCGTGATGGGCCACAGGGGAGCTGGGTACATGTCGCTTCAGGTGTGCTCTGCACCTGCCCGAGTGTTGGGGAGAGGGGGGCAGCAGAGCAGAGCCAGGGTAGGGACGACTGTGGACGACCGTGCACGACCATGGACAACCGTGGACTTGATGAGCGTGCAGGCCCTCCTAGAAATGGCTGCAGTTGTCTCCTCCGCCCCTACCAGCGCGCAGAGCCTAACCTCACACTTGGGGGCTGCAAGCCCGCGTCCCCTGGACAATCTGGACATGGCGGGAGTGTCCCCTATTCAGCGGCCTGACCATCTGCGGGAGAGCTCAAGGGGTGACGGCCACGACGGCCGTCCCGGGACCTCGAGACCCGCCTCTGTTCTGAGCACAGCCTTAAGTTTGAAGAATTCTTGCCGTTTCCAGGACAAGAATGAGGGCCTTCGTTGGGTCTCTGTGACACCGGTTCTAAGGGTGGACACTGAGGTCAGCTGGTGCATGTTGTGCGACCCTGAGCTGAGGCCCGAGCCCCGTAGAGGTGTGCGGCCCACACCCGCCGAGCCGCGAGGACGGCTCGCGCGAACGCCCGCTGAGGTCGCTGTGCACGTCGCGGCTGGGCCGCGCTGGGCTCTCAGTCCAGTTCAGACCTCGCCTGCTCTGTACTGTCCGTTTGCTTCCAAACATAACAGTACTTTATCGTAACATCTCTCCGCCTTAGGGCGCGCACGCACACACATTCTCTCTCACACACATGCTCGCAGCTCTCACACCTATTTGATTAGCCCCGTGTTATAGCCGAGACCAAATTTTCAATGCATCACGAGGTTCCAAGGTGGAAGGGGAGACTGAGCGGTAGAACCACGACTCGGAGACCCGGGCCCAGGCCCGCAGCCTCTTTGTCCCCAGCTCTTGCACGATGACAACCGTGATCACGTTCTGCTGTCAAAGCCCCCGAGTCATCCCCGCTGCCCGCTTCGGCCGCCACCGCTTCATCGCGCTCACGTTCTCCGAAGGCGCTGGCAGGATGGAGGCCTGAGACGCGAGCGAGCCCCCCGCCCCTCGCGGAGCCGGACGCCTGCGTTCACGCCCCCGTTGCGCGGCTTTGCTGGTGGGCACCACCAAACGCACCGGCGACGTCACTCAGAGGCCCCGCCCTCAGGCACACGTCCCCGGCCACCCGTGAAATGAAGAGAAACCAAGGAGGAGCAGCGTTAACAGCCATGGCTACCTTCTCCTTCACGTTCGTTCATTCATTCATTTCTCATGTAAGACTGATTTCATTCGAGATTTATTCCTTCGTTTACTTTATTCATATTTTATTCTGTCATCTAACAGATACTGAACATCTGTTGGATACATATTGACACATTAATTAATAGGCAATGTGATAGGCATGTTAATTAATATCAGATAGACATTTGGAACTCTTTGGAACACACAAATGAAGACCCGTGACTAATGCAAACGTGTCATTGATTTCGAAGTCCCGAGGACAACGACACATATGTGTTAAGTGCAGGCAAAGACTCACGCGCAGGTGCCTGCCCCTTCTAGAAAGCTCCTCTGTGAACTTCACTGCCAGTTTTCAGCATCTAAAACACTTTAGTTGTGAATAAAACTGCAAAAGTAAATAACCTTTCATACAGGATCTTGAATTAAAAAAAGAGCAAGGGTTTCCCGGGTCGTCCACTCGTTCATGGCGCTCTTTAAACCGGGGGCCACAGTTCATGACGATGGAAGGAAGTGTCCAGGGAGGGGTGCTCACAGCCGCCCTACCTGGGCCGCTGTGGTCCCCACCACAGAGGGCTTTGGTGACAGCTCTGGTCCCAGTTCGGAGGCTGGCAGGAGGCCCGGGGCCAGACACAGCTTCCCCTTTGGTGACAGCGGAAGGCCAGCCCTGAGGCCCGGGCGTTGGCCTACAGAGAGGACAGCTGAGGGGCCCTGTGTCTCTAGGGCCAGTCAGTGCCCTTCCCAAAGTCACCTGATGCCCACTCACTTCCCACTGGTGAACATCACGTATCCTGAGGAACAGTCACTTGAGTTTTGCTGTTTAACCAATGCCTTCGTGTAACGGAGCCGCAGGTCCTGTGGCTGTCGGAAGTTACCGGTATCAAGGGTAGAGCTGAAGGGATGAACGAGGGATTTAAGTAAACCAATCACAGGGGAGAGAAGACGGAGTCAGACCCCCCGTCCCCAAGATCACGGCCCGCGCACCTTCATTAATGGCTTACTAATGGGGTGGCCCGCCCTGCTGCGGGAAGGGTCACCAAACCCACCTGGAGGTGAGAAGCAGCCCTCGCCGCTCTCTGAGGCCCTGCACGCCTGGGACTGAGCCAGAGGGGAGACAGCCCACGTTCACCTCATGGCGCCGGCCCGTGAGCTCTGGCAGGTGGTGTCCGGAAGCGCCAGGGGACTGGCGTCCTTGTGAGGACAGCGTGATCTCCCGGCGCCCAGGGCCCACACACTGTCCCACCGCCCTGAGCACCCCAGTTCCAACGGTCACCTGCGGTTCATTGCTGCCTCTTTCTGCATCTCAGAGGGACTCAAGGGAAGGTTGGGACCTTGGGATGGAGAACAGACTTGGTGACGCTGCAAATACCCGTGATCCATCGAGAGTCTGGCGCTTATGCCTCCACCCTGCTGACGGACCGGGGAGCGGACTCTGGGTTAGACGCCACGGCACATCCCAGAAAACTGATAACCTTCCGGGGCTCGTTATGGACAAAGCCTCTTCCAGAAAGATTCATGTCTGTTATTGAACTTCTAAATTATTCATTTTTTGATTAACATGCTAATTAAAGACTTGCCATTATAAGGTATAAATATCCTTCATTGCCTAAAGTAATTAGAATAAGTAATTACTTAAACATTATGACTCTGATGTTAAATGATTACTAATAGAGAAAAAGGAAGATGATACAAAAATATGCTTGACATAATTTCAACTGTCGAGCCAAATGACGACATTTTATGTTGTTTATACAAATATATACATATGTTTGGAAGACTTTAATACTGTTTCCGTTCATAGAGTCATTTCGGTTTTTATTTCCCTGACAACTTAAAACAGTCATTTTGTTCTCCTCAAGCCTTTATTTTTTAAGAAAAGAAAATATAAACTGTTTCACATTTTTATCATGTCACTGTGTGTATTTTATGTTAACGCGACCGTCTGTCAGCGGCCGTGACCGGCGGGTGTGGGGTGTGGGGCCGGGAGCGCGGACTCGGCGCCGCTCGGGCTGCGGGGGCTGCCCCGCTGCCGGTGATTCTCTGGGGCTGCAGCCAGCCCGAGATCGTAGGGCTTTGCCAGTCGCCTTAGACGAGTGGCTTTCAACCCGTGCGCTGCGATGATTTCAACACATGCAACGCCCAACTGTTTAGTCAGGCGCACGGACCTCTGCTCCCTCAGTTTGTCAAATAAAAAAGTGACGACAGCCAACTCAATGACAACCGTCCAGTGTGAACGAACCAAAATTATACATATCTTTTTCAGATCGGCGAAACATGTACTTTTTGGTGCGCTGCAGAATTTTAGCAATTAGTTTCTATCTGCCATGAGACGAAAAAGGTAGAAAATTGCTGCTTTAGACAATAACCTCCAAATTCCATGCAATATTTTGTTACCATGGAACTTTGTTAAAAAAATATTTTTTTAACTCTCCTTGTAATACATGTCCATTGTTTTTTAAAATGAACACGTTTGCTATTATTATGAGCTCAAGTTTAAAATTATTGTCACTCTTCTAGCCTAAGCCTTGACATCCCTGAATTTGCACTTCGATGACCCCATAGAAAAATTTCAAACCCCTACCTTTATCTTTCACATCTTTTGGCCTATGGATCTAAATTACTTAATGTTTAGTCTAAGTTTTACCTGGATTGTAAACAAACAAACGTAATTGCCAGGATTTAACTATTCATTGATCCGCCCACCAATTCTTCATGTGCGTATTTACTTATAAGCTAAACACGCAAGTGAGAAAGCTTTACTGCGGGGGGAAATGTCAGGTGAATAATCGTGGCTGCACATCCGTGATTCAAAGTCCTGTCGATCCTGTGGGCTTTTGGGCTGTCCCCGTGCTCCGCGTCACGGGGACTGAGGGCAAGGGGTGGAGGGAGGTGTAGCTCGCGCGTTCTCACCGAGGACGGGGCAGCGTCATCACCAATCCACGGCTTCCTGTGAACATTCCAGGGCCACCGGCGTGTCCCCTGTGCTGTGCGAACCCACGCAGACCGACAGGACCCGCTGGTCCCACTCACAGGCTGTCCCCTCGATGGTACGGAGGGGGTGAGTGGACACAGGGCAGCCACCCCTCCACGTCCCAGGACCCCACCTTCCCGAGGCTCAGCTCCAGCGTCTAGTGCGACAGTTGGGGCATCCATCCTGCAGCCCATGGGCCGCATACGTAGCCCAGAATGGCTATGAACGCTGCCCAACACAAAAGCATAAATTTCCTTAAAACCCTTTTTTTGCCCATCAGTTTTCATTAGCGTTTGTGTATTTAACGCGTGACGCAAGGCAACTCTTCTTCCAGTGTGACCCAGAGAAGCCAAAAGTTCGGACACCCCGAAAGGAGCCACCTAATAGTCAAATACTAACAGAGTTTTTAACGCTAGATAAATGTCCACAGAGCTGCCCAGCTAACGTTTTCTTCCTGTAACTTTCACGCGCAGCCCAGCGGTCGCTTCCTTCCCCTGAGATCGCCCAGTTCCGCAGCCTGAAGCCATGGGCCTTCCGGCGCCCCGTGGCCTCCCGCACCTCACACGCGGTCTCGCCACACGCCCAAGGCACAGCAGTTGACATGCAGTAATTGCGGGCTGGGGTTGTCACTTTTACCCTCCTGTGATTGGAGACCTTCTCCCGCGCACGTTTGCATCGAGACGGCTCTCGGTGAATGCCGGTGATGGCAGAGTCAGGCTCTCCCAGCGACCCCGAGGGCTGGCCAGGACAGCAGGCCTGCGCCCAACCAGGGCGGCACGTGACCGAGGCAAGGGAAAGGGAGACAGGACTGTGTCTTCAGTGACAAGGGAGACCCTGAGCCGGAATTCATGACTGTCCCCTGAAACCTGGCGCAGCAGTTGGTGGACGTAGATAGTTCTCTCTAATGAGGGTTATTTTTCACTTGTTAACAGAGGCATCTTCAAATTCAAATGGGAGAGACTGTAAACCATATTTGAGGGCATGGGAGGTTAGCTTTTCTGGATCAGGTTAGAAACTACAACCGAGGACCTTTGATATGAGTTCTCTTATCGTATATTCAACTCTAGAATCACGCGCGGCGGACTCTTCGCAATCTGACACGCCCACGGCGACCCCCGACCGGCCCGCCCCACCACGGCAGTGTGGAGTTGCTTAAGCTGCTCCCCCTTGGCGTGCCTCAGTTTCCCTCCTGCGCAATGGGACCGGCTGTGCGGAGCGCCAGCAGCGGCTGCAGCTCCATGCAAGGTGCTCTGTTGCCAGCTGTCCCCCGACCCTCCAGCCTCCCAGACGCTCACGGCACCAAACGCAGAAGACCTTTGAACAGGAGCCAGACAATCTATCCCCAAAATTATTTCGTTAAGAAAAAAACGGATCCTTTTTTAAACCACATTGAGAAGTCAGGCTAAGAAAACAATTCGAGAGCCGCACGCACACCCTCGGCCTACAAGGGGAACTGCGTGCGTGGCGGAGGGCGAGAGCCCCGGGGGCCGAGAAAGGGCAGGGAGTGCAGGCAGAGAACGCGCACCTGAGAAGTGGCCCGAGTCCGGTTTTACGGACGCGAGAGGAGACTGGGACGCGGCGCCAGCGTTTCTCATGTGATTTGGTCCCTCGTCTGTGTCCTCGGGCCCCCACGCGTGGCCCCGAGGACTGCTAGTGGCCATGTCCCCTGAGAGTTACTGTGTTTCAAGGAGCCCTTCCATGGGATGCCGACACACAGTCCAAGTTGGGAGCCCCCGACCGGCACGACGCCGCATGTGACGAGTGACTCACCACAGCCGCTGCCACCAGGACGGGATGGGGGCGGGGGCACCAGCGGGTGAGGGCCCGGCCGCGGCTGCTCCCATATTGTCCTCTCTCCCGGCCTGTCTCTGAATGCCGAACGTCAACAGGTATTGCTGGGTAGACAGACAGACAGACAGACAGACACAGGTGTAGATGTAGGTGGGTATTAGGGATGGAGAGACATAGATCTGCACCCCGGACTCACGTTATTGAGCCGTCCTGGAAGGCGGGGCCACGCTGAGCTGAGCCACATGGAGGACGACTGTCATAACGGGGCGCTCTCTCTCTCTCTCTCTCTCTCTCTCGCTCTGTCTCTCTCTCCCCCACCTTCACTACCCCCCACCCTTAGCTGTTCTTGGGTTCCTCGGTGGGGACGAGACAAAGGTGCAGATTGAACAGTCTCTCAGGTGAAGGCTTTGGGACCCGCCCCCCTCCGTTTATTTGACAGACGTTCGTCTTCCTCACCGAGGTCCCTCCTTCCTGCCCAGTGACCCTGGAGAGCAGTGTCACTCACCCAGGGACTCTAAGCAAGGAGTGGTTGTCACTGCCACACTCCGCACTTTGCCTCTTTTTTTTTAAGTGTGGTTTATTGATGATGCTGTTACAGTTGTCCCAACTTGCCCCCCTTTGCCCCCCTCTGCCCAGCACACCCTTCCCTCCAGCAGCCCCCAGTCACATCCACGGGTGGGGCACAGAAGTTCTTTGGCCTCTCCATTTTCTCCGCTGTTCGGAACCTCCCCGGCCTGTCCTGTACTCAGCCTCTTGAGAGGCGGACAGGAGCTACCGAAGGCGAGAGCCCCGGGCGGCTCGACCTCCGTAAGGACGGGAACGCTTTCTACTTCCTGAGGGAAGCGCTCGCCAGGCGCCCCTTTCTGAAAACGAACAACAGTGTCGACAATGTCTGCACTGTTATTCTGAAGGGTAATTACATCAAACGCATTAGTCAATCCACACCGTAAACACTTCATTTGTCCTTCAAGTAGCTTTGCCCAAGTCTTCCTGCGGTTAGAATCTGGGGGTGCACTTTCCAGGCCCTCGGTGAAGGCGATGAGTGCAGGGGACTTTCTCCCAAAGACCTGCACTGAGACCCGTCACCAGGCCATGACTGTCCTTTGGCGGGTGAGTTTCTGGGTTAAATGACATTCTCTGTGATGACAATAACTTGTAACAAGGGACGAATCCTTAGCTTTATGAAGTATTTCCTTTGACAATATACCAATTTCCCAGACAACACACCAAGTGGAGGCTGTGTATCTCATTTATATAACACCCTCCGAAGTAAATATTATTTTCTCTGGCTTAGTGGGGAGCTTTGGGAAATGAGGGCTGTGTGACCTTTTGAAATCCCAGGTCGCAAGTGAAGGAGCCGTGACTCAAATGCAGGTGACCTCAGATATCCGACCACCCCCATCCTTCCCCACCCCCAGCCGGAGGGGATCCTCTGTCCACACCGGTCGGAAGCGCACCTGTGTGTCCCTGTCTCCTCACTCCTCACCTTTTGTTCTTGTCACGCATGCCTGTCTCAGGTGTGTGACATCTCAGCACCTCGACCTCCAGTTTATTCAATTAAAAAAGCGGACAATTCTTGCTGCAGGGGGTCAC
>PVJD01013356.1:0-34430 GCA_004026545.1 Mormoops blainvillei
ATATTAGAGGAGTAGCTTTGCTAAACAGATCTTAGACTCTTTTAAATGTAAGAACATAGTGGATTTCAACTATATTGTTGCAATAATTTCATATTTGTTTTTTGTCATATTTATTTTCTTTTCGTCTTTCTCACTAGAAACAGTGAACCAAGAATTCCCAAATCAGGAAAACTCACTATTCTTTTTTGTATTCATTTTTTTGTCCTATTAATTCTATATAGAAACATAGCATTGCCATTTCTTGGGCTTCATGTCTGTCTAGCCTTTTGGTAGTATCTAAACATACAAATTTATTTATACATTTTAAAAATTAGACTTCATAATCTTTAGGTAAAATAATAAGTAAAATATAAAAGTAATGAAAAATATTTAAGTACTAAAAATGTTGAACAAAAACCTCACTGTGTTTTTTTAATTATCTAATATCATCTTCAGACATGTAATTAATATTATCACTCTCAGAATAATTTTTAAAAATTGGCCTTTTGTAAATGTTATTTCAGCTCCTGTTCATTCCTTTTGGAGGAGGATAATTGGTTCATCTCATTATTAATCAGGTTTAGACCCTGTACGTCTCTTTGATAAATGTTATTTTAGAATCGAAAGAAAAATAAGGAAAAATGAAATCCAGGCCAAGCATGGAGTCATTTTCCCTCTAGTATTAAGAACATTAAATTTGAAGTCAGAAGATGTAATTCCAGTTCCAATTCTCCTGTTTACTTATGTGACCTCAAGAAAGCAACGTAAGCATTTCTGAACCTCAGGTTCCTCAGTTATAAAGTAGAGGTAAGAAATCCCTTCTCTGCCTAGCACTCAGAGTTCTTCTTGGATCAGGCAAGGTTTGCTACATTTAGATGGCAAACTCAACATTGTTATCTAAACATGAAGTATTCTAGCAGAGATTTATTGCCCAACATTGTTATTTACACATTTCTAATAATGATTTATTGATTACCTTCGATGTAAAAGGTACACTGCTAGACACTAGGGAATAAAAGTGGATAATATAATACCCAAAGACCTCAATTATAGTGGGGAAAACATATGAGCACATAATAAAATAACTTCAGTTATTGACTTTGATTTGAATGTTTGCCAAGTACAAATAATTATTATATTAATGAGGGAGTATAAAAGTTTAAAAGAAAGATCTTAATATGAAACAATTAAAATGTAGATGTACATCAAATTATGTGTGGAAATTTAGTATATGAAAAAAGTGACATATAGATCAGTGCGGAAAGGATGAGCTTCTCCAGAAGTAGCAGTGGGATAACTGAAGAGCTATATGGAAAAAGAGAAAACAATCAGTTTCAAATATAATAGATTCAAATCTAAAATAATCCAAAATTTAAATATAGAAACTATGTTAGCAGAAAAGAACAAAGATCAGTTACTCTATAACACTCAGAGCAGAGTGGCCAAAAGTTTTCTAAATATGACTAAAATCTAGAAGCAAAAAGGGAAAATATTAATAAAATTGCTCACATAAAAATTTCTAATAAACTTTCCATGGCCAAATATTTAAAAAGTAAAATGGAAAATGTAGAAAATATTTGACATTTATATCATGGACAAAGGTTCGATATCTCTGAAATGTGAAAGAGCTTTTAAAATTAAAGGGAGACAAAAACACCAACAACTCTACAACACTAAACAAGAGATATAAACAGTTCACAGGAAAAGAAATGCAAAAGACATAGGGTATAGATAAGGATGTTCAAATTGACTCATAATAAAAATTCTAATTAAACTTTACTAGGATTACCATTACTTATCAATTTGATTGTCAGAAACCCAAAAGATTGACAACATATCTGCGGGAGGCAGAATAATAGCCTTCAAAAATGTCTATATCTTAATCCTCAGAATTTCAAATACAAAAAGGGACCTTGCAGATATGGTTAAGGATTATGGGATATGTCGATTATCCCTGGTTATCCGGATAGGTTTGATGTAATCACAAAGGTCCTCATCAGTGGACAAGGAGGCAAGGGAGTCAGAGGAGAAGACGCACTGCTAGATGCAGAGGTCAGAGCACTGTGAATCCTGGCATTGAAGACATAACGGGGCCACAAGCCAAGGAATACTGGCAGCTTCTAGAAAATGGAAACACAAGGAAACAGGTTCTCCCCTAGAGCTTCTGGAAGGAAAACAGTCCTGCTGACATCTTGATTTTAGTCCAGTGAGTTCTGTTTTTGACTTTTAAATTCCAGTACTGTAAGATAATAAATTTATATTGTTTTCATCTATTACATTTGTGGTAAGCTCTTACCACCACAATAGACAACTAATACAGTATTCTCTAAAAGGGACATTGTAGGCAAACAGATACTTTAATAACCTGTTGGGAACACAAAATGTATAAGTGCTATGGAGAATTTTTACTGTATTTACATATGCACTTACCACTAGATCCTGCAAACCCACTGTCAAAAATACAAAAAGATATGCAGGAGGCTGTTGCAGCACTATGAGTAATAACAAAAATGACTGGTAACAGGCCAAATGTCCATCAATAGTGGCCTAGTTGAATGAAGTATGGTAAAATGTTGTACTATGCTGTTATTAAAAAATATTTCTGTATTTAGCTATGGAATGCTCTCAGGCAATATTGCTAAGTGTAAGTAGCAAGGTAGAAAAAAATATGTATAGTATGTTACTGTTTGTGAAGAAGGGGGAGAATATAATATAAATATTTACACATATTTTCTTTTAAGAACTAATAAGAAAACATAAAATGGGTTTTTCTGGGTTTTTAAAAATTTATTGATTAGAGAGAGGGAGAGAGAGAGACATCGGTTCGCTGTTCCACTTATCCGTGCATTCATTGGTTGATTCTTATTTGGGCCCTGATTGGAGACTGAACAACATCGCGTGCCAGGACAGTGTTCCAGCCACCCGAGCCCCTTGGCCAGGGCAGTTTTGTTTTGTTTAGTGGTTATTCCTTGGGCTAAAAAGGGAATAGCACGAAGGGAACAAGAATAGTCGGTAGACCTCTCTATGTGTACTTTATTTTGTGGATCTGACCCTAGAACCCTGTGTATGATAAACCTAATGTGATATAATTTAAAGGGAAATTAACTAAAAATGGGAAAGGCAGGATGCTCCAAAAAAAATCCATGTGTGAATTAAAACATTTACCTAAATTGGGATTGAGTCGGTGGCAAAACCATGCAGACAGGGCATGTTTCAAGTGATTTTAAATGTATTGTACTTGACTATATATTCTTAGTGGGATGTACTCTTAAAACAAACAAAAGCTACAAAGAAATTTAGTTTTATTAATTGTATTGTCAGATACAATATGTAATATTTATTTAATCATATTATAACTTACAGATAATTGTTAATATCATTAGATATCAAGATTTTCAGTGTAACAGGAGATACAGAACCCCAAAGAAGTTAAGTAAAACAACTTAAATTGGAATTGGCAATATTTCTATGAATTCATGGCATATTTTTCATCTTCAAAAAATGTTAGCATGGACACACACTCATATTCTATAATACACAGATACCCCTTCATTGAAGACTCGTTGCCTCAGCTTCTGGGAGTGCTATTTTGCAGAAAGCTGCCTTGCCCAAGGTCATGACCCTTTCCAATGTGTAGGGATTTACCTTTGAGGGAGAATAAATGGCTGGCCCTCTTGGCCCAACTTGATTCTTGAAAGATCATTCTAGCTCCTAATCTCATCCTCATAGGCCTCCATCACAACTTAAACTTTTCTCTCTGTCCAAACAGGCTTCCTCCCTTTTTCTTTCATGTTGGTTTTTTTTTTTTTTTTTTTGGTGGTTGGGGGGGATTCCACAGAAACTTCTGCTTACTCCATCTCCCAGGGAGTGTGCTTTCTTGGGAATCCAATTTATGACACTGAGCTCTGTTGACTAAAACTTCCTAGAATAATGATCAACCTAGTAACAATAAATACATCTTTTGAGATTTTAAAATATAATACCCCAGCAGAGGTCCTTAGAGAAATGTTTGATTCCAGGTCAGGGACGGCAAAAGACAAGGAAGCTCTCAAAGGCTTTTCTGGTTATATCAGAAGAACTCAGGGACCTTCCTCAACTTGGTAAAGAATTTGTACAAAAAACCAACAACTAACATCATGCTTAATGGTGAGGAACTCAAGGCTTTCCCTTTTAGATCAGGTACAAGGCAAAGATCTTTCCTTCTCACCTCTCCTTTTTAACATTGTACTGCAAACTGTAGCTAATGTGATAAGACATGAAAAGAAAATAATAGGTATACCCACTGGGAAGAAAAAAAAAAGCTATCTTTGTTCACAGATGACATGATTATCTATGTAGAAAATCCAAAAGAATTCACCAGGGGAAAAAGAAAAACCTCCTGGAACTAATAAGATTGCAGAATTGAAGGTTAATATACAAAAGTCAATTGCTCTCCAATTCTCAGCAATGAACAAGTGGAATTTGAAATTAAAAACACAGTAACATTTGGTACCTCAAACACTGGTACTCCCCAAGATGAAATACTTAATATAAATGTAACAAAATATGTACAAGATCTATGTGAGAAAAACAACAAAACTTCAAAGAACAAAATAAAAAGAACTAATTAAATGGAGAAATAGTCCATGTTCATACACAGAAAGAAGCGATATAGTCAAGATGTCAAATCTTCCCAACTTATCAATGCATTCCCAACCAATAAAAAACACCAGCGTATTATTTTGTGGATATCTACAAACAGCTTATGTTCTAGTGGGAACGGGGTTACAGATAATAAGTGAAAGATGAAAACTGAGAATTAACCATTAAATTTAGTGTTGTTGAGCTCTTGTTCAACATGACAAAAGCAGGCACATTCTTATCACCAAGCCATCCTAGTCTGCACAGACAGAGACAGACACTGGTGTAACTACGGGCTAGGCAGTGCGGTGGAGACTACCTGCTTTCTAAGAAACTGTAGTAGAACTTGCGTTATATTAGGCATGTAAGAGACAGTGAGTACTCAATTACTGTTTATTTTTTCGATAAACAGACAAGTATAAATTAATGTTAGCAATTATTTTGTACTCATTTATACTGCCTCGCCTGTTAGATTTTATATCTAGTATTATTACTATCAGTACTCTAAGTGTACTGAAGAAAGCAAACTTACACATTAGCTGACATATCAATAGATAAGGGAGCATTTACAAACATGATACGCGATTCATAATTCCAGCCTGTCATTATCACGGAGCACAGCTACATCTTTTAACCTTAAAATAATTTCAGTCATGAACCTTATAACCTTAAAAATAATTTAATAGTAAATTCTAAGTGTACTAATAACATTTAATTATGTAAGTGATGTGTGTGACTAATTCTCAGTCATGCATACCATTTAGTCTTATAACTCAAGATTGTACTGTAGAGGGAAAAAAATTGACTTTGCTTTTCTCTTCTGGAGGTTCTTTAACTACATTAGTAGTATTACTTTATTAATTCCCTTTTATTAGTGACAATAAATGGGAAAAGTAAAGTTATTGAGGTAAATATTCATACAATAATTATTGAAGGCTAGAATAAAATTAACAATGCTTTTAAAAATGAATTTTTAAAATTACTCCAATATGAATGCATACCAGTGAAAAACAGTAATACATATATAAGAAGGCTATATTATTTATTTAATCTATAACTAATGCTTGATAAAAGAATTCCTAGACTTGTGCCCAAAACTCGGTAAACCCTCCTGCCACTGGTCTTTGGCCGGCAGATTGGGAGTCTTTATTGGAAACAGAGCTACCTTCTCAACACAGTGCATCGTGGTCATCCTTTTCCTTTGATTTGCTTTACAAATGAAATTCCATCGAAACAAAATATTTCTAATACTTTGATAAGTTGAGATATCCAGACATGTATGAGTTTCATCAAAGGCTAGGGACAAACATGGGAGCCTCCCTCTTTCCGCATAACCCTGTACTACCCTGGTTGAATCCGCTTACCTGTGGCTTCGTTTCTTCCCCTAGAAGGTTGGGATAATGATACCTGCCCCCATGGTGTGGCGAACATGAAATGAGACACAGAGACGGTAGTTGTTGATGTTATCAAAGATGTATTATCAGTAACAAAACATTTTCAGATTAACTTAACTATAAACCCTTTTATATTTCAATTCTTGTAAGTTTATCATAAGTATGCTAAAAATAAATTAGTTCATTTTTCTACATTATGAAGTAGAATACATATAATAGAATCAGTTATTTCATAGGGTTTTTTTGTTATTGTGACAATATCAATTACAAAATATTTGTATTACAGTTTTAAAATGCCCTGTTTAGTTTTCACCTAAGCCCAGTGAGATGGGCATTTATACCGTCCCCATCTCAGAGATGAATACCATGAGGCCACACACACCGTTCTGAGTATCAACCCTCATTATACTATATTAGACTGAATGTGTCCTGTCATGAGGAAATTGGCATTTTAAAATACATCTCTGTTTTGATTTACCATTATGTGTAAGCCAGGATCCCCCAGCTTGACACTGTTGACCATTTGGGCTGGTGATTTTTGGTTGGGGGCTGGGGGCTGTTCTGTGAATGCGAGAACATCTAGCAGCATCCCCGGCCTCTCCCCTCTAGATGCCAGTGGCACCACGGCTCCAGCTGTGACAACCAACAGTGCCTTCCAGCATTGTCAGGTGTACCCTTGGGGGTAACTGGGTCACATTAGCAATAGCATGGGAACCGTGAGTGAGGGCCATTACTTTATACTTTACCACAGTGAAGTTTTAATTGATTAGAGTCTGATTATTATGTTTTGTTTTATACTAAAAAGTAAAGATGATGATTCCTAAGGTATTTTATAATATAGTCACTAAACATTTGAACATGTGAAATTGTTCCGATGAAAAGTTTCAGAAATAAGAATGTGAATTTTGGTCACATTAAACTGAAATATTTATATATAATTCTTACCATATACCTCATTACATATAATTTATTGCATTAAGCTTCCATTAAACACTGCCTGTCACTGTACTTGCCTTACAAAAGTAAAGGCTACATTCGTACTAAGTATATCTGTGTTTTGTTTTCAGTGGTTTTGTTTTTGATTTTATAAATACTAATTAAATTTTAGGAGGGATGAAGTTAATTTTAATTTTTTGCTCTAGTACATGCAATATTATCCCATAGATATTTTTCTATAATTACATGACATTTTCCTCATAAAAAACAGCATATGAATAAAAATATGCTTGTTATACTTTTAATTGATATTGAATTTTAAAATAAAATAATTCATAAATATTTTTAAGCACTTCTAAATAATATGTCTAGAAGATTTTAACATTGAATAAAACAATTTTTAGTTTAATTATATTTAGTTACTAGGGCATATTATTCCCTATTTTTCTTGATTGAAAGAAAGATAAATTAAATGTTCAGTTATCACTGTTGAGTTAAACCATTGAATTTTAAACAGCCCTTCGAGGGGAAACAAAACATGCATTTTAATATATATAACATCACAGTTTCTCATTAGCTCTGAATATAGGAAATATATATGTACACGTATGTGTATATGTGTACGTGCATTTGTATGTACAGAGTGGGTAACAGAGAGAGAAGACAGTGGCCTAAATTTTCATCCTGCCTGGAAGGTTATCAAGTAGTAAGTAATGCCAGCAGAGCATGAAATTGACCTGTAATTCAAGAATCAATCAGACAAGGTATGTAGTTTGTTGTATTTTTAACTACAGAAGGCTGGTCAATAGCTGTACTCAATTTGCCGTTGTTTCCCCACAAGAAGCCCAGTTTGATAGCTTCAGGATAGGCTCAGTCAATGGCTTCTTTTTCACTAAGAGGAGTGATCCACAGGCGGCCCCCCAAGGAGCAAAGTCCTGAGGAAATACAGCCAGCCTTTCGTGCTGCACGGCACAGCTAGGGGAGCGAGACTCTGACCTAGTTCAGGTGGAGTTTCAAAGACCGGGCTGTCGGAGCTCTTTCTAAAAAACTCAATTCACAGTTTCAAAAGAAAACTGAAAATGATGGCAAAAGGGTGGTTTTATTAGAAAAACTTCTTTTTCTATGATAACATCTTATTTGAATTGCTTGAAACCCCCCTCCCATAATATTAAAACACATATTGAAGAAGGCCATAATTACCCTCTCTAAGTTGACCTGCAGGCAGGCACCCTTGCCGTCTCCTAGAAAAACAGCTTGAGAGGTGGATAAGACACAGGGCCTTGGCTGAATAAGCTAAGACACGCATTTGTTAATAGTATGTGACCTGATTTCAAAAAAAAGATGCGGCATCTGGTGTTCCATATATATGTGTTGATGAGACACAAAAACCGTAAATAATTTTCCCCTGTTAAACATTGCTGAGAATCAGATTCTGCATTTGGGCGAGTAAGATTGAAGAGCAGAGCCCTTACGGACAGCATTGGGATTTTTCATTATTATTGTGTTTTCTCCTATTTCTATAAAAGAATTGAGGTGACTTACAATGAAAGGGACAACAAAATAAAAGCAAAGTTTTGTCATTGGTGCATTTATTTGTTTCCTTCCTTACTTAAAGAATGTCATATTAGAATATTAGAGAGAATACACTTGGTATAAATCTGAGTTTTTCTCTTATGTTTGTCTTGGGCAGGTTAATTGGATTCTTTGAACTTTGTTTTCTTAAACAAACGCAAGCACAGTAACAGCCGCCTAAGGATTGTTGCGAGGATGAAATAAGCTAAAATAGGTAAAACAGCTAACATAATTGCCTCTGGGACAAAGTAGGGGACATTTCATGTCCTCCTCTTTGCTCTTCCCTGAGAAGATGGAGGGTTCAGGAAAGCTTGCCCAGGAGGTCTCTTCTTTCCCCTTTTCCGTCAAAACATTGCCTTTGAAGGATTGAAGACCACAATAATTGCAGCGTATTCAAGTTATGTATGGAAGAAATTGACCACTGGCAGCCTAAATTTATTCATTAAACTTTTCTTGAGCACCATGAGGATATGAGAAGCAGTTGGAGTGCCCCAATCAGTAGGAAGGACCTTTGCTCCTTGGAAAAAGGAATTGAAAAAAAAAAAACCCTCAATTTCTTTCTCCCTTCCTGCTTTGAAAACTCTTAGTAGTCATGACTGAAGTCTGGGAGTTGTATTCCTCCTGGCTGATTGCAGTGATAGATGACTGTTTCAAAAACTGCCTAATTTTTCACAGACTTACTAGGATTTGTATGACCTCATCCATGATGTTTGAAAACATGGAGAGAAGATTAATTGAATGCGGCAAATCTAGTCCTTCCTAGGTAATAATGAAAAGTTCAAGCTTAAGGATTTGTTATAGGATAGTCACTTCTGTGAGGAGAAATAACAAGTGGTATAAGTGGTATAAAACTCATCTGAAAAAAATCAGGGCTCATCGATTCTTTTTTAAGGACAAACTTAGCAGACTGAAACTTACTATTTAAATGTCTGTTGATTGTAACATGAGTTGCGGAGAAAGGGAATTTTACATCCCATCTAAAACCTAGCCTCTCAAAAAATACTGTATAAAAGTATAATAAAAAATGCATCCTTTAGAAAGTAACTATCAATAATTTATATTGACCGATTCTGACTATGGGAAAAATTAAATATGAAAAGTTAATCATTAAAATAGTCATTCTCTAACAACTTATGAATTTTTTCAATGACTTAGAAAATGAAAGCTTATGGTTTTTAAATTATGTTTAAATATCATTACCCACTTTTGTTTAAATTATTGAAATGCCTCTCAACCTAAGCAAAAATCAGGTGTGTAGAAACACTAATAGTTAAAATATAAAGATATTATATTAAAATATGCACTTTGCTTCTTTTTATGGCATTTGTATAATATTAGATAAAATTTCAGGTAGATTATACAAGTTTAAATAATTTGTATAGATTATCATGAAAATTATAATACAATAAATATAATGTGCTCGTTCTCATCAGTGAGGGTCTTTTGTTTTGTTTTGTTTTATGTTTACATTTTAGCCCGATTACTGTATGCAGTTTATATGAAGGGTTAAAATTCATCCATGAATTGATGTAATCATTTATCATCTCAGAATATTGATTTACTAGCTCGGCATTATGCTAAGGCTGCATACGAAAGAGTAACACTCACTTGCCCCTCAGCACATGTGGTCTATTGAGGGAGAGACATAGACACTTGACTGTGTGACATAATAATAAAGAGATGTACTTATTCTCTGGGAACAGAGAATGGAGGAACTAGTATGATCAGAGAAGTGAAGTAATTGTTTCAATGAGAGGGCAATATTTGAGCAGGAACTTGGGGCGGTTGGGAAGTAAAAGTCTCTCCAGAGGAGGGAGGGCATTCCAGAAAGGGAGTCAGCGGGGGTGGTTGGCCCTGCTGCCTCATGGAGTCCAAGAAAAACGTCAGGAAGGGGAGGCCACGGAGTCTGCATCTTGTAAGGGGGGAGGACCTGGAGGTGACTTCAAAGCACAGTCAGTTTGTTGTGTTCTGGATGGATCCCTCTGCTAGTCTTATGGGGAATGAAGTGTGAGAAGCGCGCTAAAGGCAGGGAGAGATGTTGGGGGCTATCAGTTTGGGCAGAAAAGAAATAGGAGAAAACTAAAGCCACTTACTAATTCACTTATTCATTAGTTCAGCAAATGCTTGATTTCCAGCTCTGCGTCAGGCACTACTTTCGGTACTGGAGTTTCAACATTGAAAAATCATTAAAAAAATGTCCCATGTGCATGTGTGTATATGTGGAGATAATATGTACACACATATATATACACACATCCATATGTACAGATGCACGTATACATGAATATGTGTGTTTTTGAAATTTTCCATCGCATGAAGACACTTTTAGAAAAATATTGAATACTTTTACTAGTTACTAAATGCCTGTTATTCATATTCCAAATTCAAAAGAGACTAAAGAGGTTATAGAAAAAGTGAAAATTAACCACTTTTCCACCTTGATCCCCTAGACACCTATTTCTCTTGCTACTATTTTTAGGATTTTTCTGTTTCTTTACAGAAATGTTCTCTACAAGCCTGCCATTAGTGTTCTCTTCCTTATAGATGCAGTGTTCTGCACCTTGTAGATAATTACGTGTTTGTGCTTGTGGACCTACCGTTTTAATGGCTGCATAATGTCCCACAGCTCTGTAATTCATTTAACTAGTCCCCACCGATGTACAGTGAAGACTTTTTCTAATCATTAGCTATTTCAAACAACGTCGCCGTGCGTATTCTTGTTTGTCTCTCCTTGTTAATCTTGCTCCCCCGCCCCCAAAATCCTTATCGTCGTCTGGTGTACCATGCATTTTCCTTACGTGTTTCTTTGGCAATCCCCCCACCCACCTTGCCCTAGCGTGTTAGCTCCAAAAGGCAGAGATTCCCCTTTGGCTTTCTCCTTGCTGGAAAGCATGCTCCTAGAATAAATATTCAGTGAACACTTGTTGAATGAAAGAACTTTGCACGTGTATAATTATCTAGGAAAAAAAAAGAAGTAGCATTTACTAGTTCACTAGGAGTATGTGTTTGTAATTGTGACAACTATTGGCATGTCTCTCTTTGTGGAGCAGGAAGGTCTTGGTGCCATTGATATTTTGGGCCTGATAGCTCTTTTTGTGGAGGGCTGTGCACTGTCCGCTGTGGCGCAGCATCCCTGGCCTCTAACCACTAGATCCTAGCAACATCCCCCAGTTGTCACAACCGCAAGCGTCTCTAGACATCACAGCTGTTCCCTGTTAAGAAGCACTACGACCTTAGTCTCACTCCAGCAGTTAGGACTGCGGCTGTCTCCTGCAGCCTGGCCCATACTTCAGAAAACATTTTGCTCTTTGAAATCTGATGGTGAAAACGCGTGTCTTACAGTTTTAATTTGCATATGAAGTCACATTTTAATAAAACTTTGGTATAATGAAGCCCTGGCATTGTACACAGTAGCAACGAAGAAAGGTTTGGGGGTCCATTGGGAGGGAAAGGGATAGAGTGAATGTATGCAATCTAGAATCATCTAGAAGAAAATGCAATATGCCCTTATTTTTTGTGTTAAAATATTTAAATGTTACAAATCTTTTCTAATCTTTAAACTGTTAATGCTTTTATGAACTGAATCTTCTCTAGAATTATATAAATTTGGCCTTAATTAATGAACAAAATTTGGAGTCAGAAGACTTGGATTTGAGTGCAGGTTTGCCTAATTACTAGTTGTGTTACCTTCGGGAAGTCACATAAACTCTGAGCTGCAATTTACTCAGATGAAAATTGTAGATAATAACATTTGCTCTCTCTACATCACTGCGTTATTATAAGAATTAATTTTTTTAGACTATTAAGCCTTTCACAATTGCAAGGGCTTAGGATAATTATTGTGAAGGTTTTATGACCCACCACTTTATCTTATGACTCATAGTGTCCCCGGAGTTTTTCTCTTCTTAGTTCTTCAATAATCCCTTCAAACTGTTCTCACTCATTTATTTATTAAACATAGGCAGTTTGTAGCCTTACCATACCTTTTTTCCAACTCTATAGTCTTACGTCATTACAGTACCATTTCCTCATAGCTAAGTCCCAGATACAGTCACCATTCATTCCTTCATTAAATGCACACTAAATAAGTACCATTATCTTCCCCCCCACTGGCTTTCCTTTCCAACAGCTCCATTTTCGTCAGTGCCATCATTGATCTAGTCTCCGGTTAAGAACTTTGTAGTTAGCTACCCTGTTGTGCTCCCTGTCCTGTTGATCCTGCATGACCAGACTTATTATTACGGAGACGACTTTTTCATTTTTCTCCTCCCTTTGATGATAAGTTTATGAGAATTCCCTGTTGGCTGCCACATCAAATCCAAATTGCTTCTTACTAGCGCTCATTATTTTCATCAGCTTAATCTCTTAACTACTTGTTCTTTCTTTGTGCCAGGCTCATTCCTGCATCTCTGTTTTTGTCCATATTATTCTTTCCCCGAGAATTCTCTTCATCTCTTCCTTCGTCTGTCAACCAGCATCATCTTTCAAGTCCTATACATCATTCCCATTACTCTGTGTTCTCCTTCTCCACATTTCTTTTTGCTCTGATCTCTTTATCACTCAACTCTTACTCTTCTTGGCTAGTTTCACATACTGTATCATCTTGGAGCTCAATCCTGGCTGCACATCAAAATCCCCTTTGGAGTGTTTTGTTTGTTATCTTGATCCGTAATCCCAGGACTTCCCTTGGAGACTAATCCTTGGTGGAGTTTAGTCATAATTTTGTCTCTGAAGCTAAAAAAAACTTAAACCTAAAGGCCCCTCATTTGTCGAGGCCCCTTACAAAGACTGGTACTTAATACTGTGCTCTGAAGTTTATATTCTTTTCTTAAGGAGAGCATTCAAACTTCTAAAGGCTCCATGAAACCTGGCTGTAGATTTTACTACCTTGAAAGATTTGTTGTCTTTTTAACTGAAAAAATTCAAAGGAAGATCTTTGTAAGAAAGTCCAGAAATGTATGCTATCTAATGAACAGATTGATTTATAATAATTTTCTATTTTAAACCCAAATTTCATGAATTCTGTATGGTATATACAACTTCAAAATGATTCTGCAAGTAAAAATGGCATACTAAGCAGTGAAAATTAGAGGTAACTTGAGAATGGCAGTAAAACTCAAAAGAAATGTAATCAGTAATACAGAATTGTCCAATTTTTATACTAAATAGTTTCTAAGATGTTTTTCAGAAAGAAAGGAAAACAGTTTTAACAGATCAGTGAGAATGTTAACTGATCGAACTTATTCAAAATAAATATCAGTCCTCTTCTAGTTAGAGTATTGCAAAAGCGTGAGGCATAGATCTTCCAACAAATTATAAATTAAATGTCTATTACTCACACATGCAATGATTGAAGCTGAGAAAATTACATATTTGAAATCAATAAAGCAAACTCTGATATAAAAGTAAGCTGCATTCCATGGAAAATATATTCCTATTTTAAATGGTTAGCTTCGACACTTTGAGGTCTTTCTGGTGACATTATTTAGTGAGTTTGAACAAAACCTTAATAAAACCACCGAAAACGCCTTGTAATTAATGCAGTTCATCTTGGTCTTTAAAAGAATTTATTGATGGATTTTTTTATATACCTACATGTTCAGTAGGTGTGAAATATGAAAAATATGAAGTAAAGCAGCTCAGAAAAATATTCTTGATTCACAAGTCAGGTGTTTTAACAATGTGTGCCCTGCCTTTACAAAGTGTATATCTGCTTTAAGGTAACTAAAGTATACTATATTAAGAATGTTTCACCCGAAAAATACAGAATTTCAATCTTATCAAACAGATGATATTAACTCTTCGGGAAGCCATCCAGGAGAAATTTAAAGACACTTAATAACAAAAAAGAGCTCCTACTTTTAATTAAGCACACTACTCTAGCATTGCGACAAGACCCCGTTCCCATTTACAGACAAAGAAATGCAAGAATAACCAGGACTAAATGACATTCCCAAGGTTACTGATGCTACCAGGTTTTGCTTCTTCTAGTCTCTCCGAATCCTGTTAGGTCACATCATCTCTCAATACTTTTAAAAGATGCCCTTTTTATTATGTTTTGAGCATGTTGTGAATCTAATATTCTTTTCTATGCTTTCCTTTTTTGAGAATACTTCCAGGAGAGAAATCGTTTACTTTCCTGTTCCCCTCCAAATAGTTAAAAACATAAAAGATCACAGATGTAGTAAGTCATCGTAGAAGCTTGATGACTTGATTGGGATGCACAATTTTATTGTAATAGCCTAACCCGAAACCTTATCTGAAATGCTTGCTCCTTCACAATTCTTTTCTACATGAAAAAAATTGTTTGTAACAAGAATAATCTTGCGGAGAAAATAAGATGAGATGTTTCAGACAGCGTAATGGGGCTGCCACCGTACTAGATAACCATTGTTTCAAGGCTTTGGATTTGCTGAAGGCGAGTGTCCACCGAACATACTGAGTGTATTAAGTTCCACTTTCGACGTCAAGGTGGACAGTTCCCATAGATAAAAACTCTTGTGATCAGGCCAGGTTTTCTGTGGCTGAAGATGAAACTCCACACTACCAGAAACAGAGCTCGCAATTTGTGGAATTGGATTCCAAGGTGATAAAGGAGGTTAACAACTTTCTTTGTAAAATCCTTCTTTGTCAAGAAGGGAAATTCCGAAAGTATTGAATACAATATTCATAAAGCCAGTTTTGTACTTGTGCCCGGTCCTTATAAGTAAGAACTAGAGAAAATATCCTGTTGTTCAATATTTTGGCAACTAATTATGAAAGGCCCCCTAACCAAGTATAACTGAATTGCTCCCTTGCAAAAATTTGAACCTTATTAAGTATGGATTTCATTGACATGGACCATTTGAGGACAAAATTTATTAGCCTAATAGTTTACACCTGTTAGATGAAATTGGGAAATGAAAAGATTTGAATTGAAAGCAAAAGGAGTAAGTTGTAGCTCTTTTTTTCCCCTGGTTTTATAAAGATACACACACATGCGCACGCGTGCACACGCGCGCGCACACATACACAATCTCCTTTTTCCCTGGACAATTTTGGTGCATTTTCCCTATCTGAGCTAAAAGCTGTAAGTATCCCTACAGATATTTTTTTGCAAGTGAAATTGCTTTTCATTTGGCAAAAACTAAACATGCGATTCATAGCAGCTTAGAGCAGTCCAGGCCGGAGAGTATGTCTTGGTTGCTTTGACTGACATTTCTGCAGAGATCAGAGCTGCATGACCCAGCTGTGTGGCAATTCCCTGCACTGTGAAAGGGGAGATTTGGGGGTGGGCTAAAGAACAGAAAGAGGAATCGCCTTGGAAATTGTGGCTAGTGACTGAGGTAAAAATCAACCACAGCCAGTAGGCAGTTTCAATTGGCATTTGATAAGGAAACAAGGTTTTCCCGCCACCCTCTTTATACAAAGAGCTGGCAAAGACTCTTAGGCAAGATTTAGTAAAGAAAGATGTTGTGGGGACACGGCAGAAGAGGGGCTTTCCTTTGTTCAGAAGACAAGGCAGGGAGCAGGGACCATGGCTCTTTTTAATAGTTCTCAGCTTGGGCATTAAAAGTAAATCAAGTACATGTTTTGTATAAAAAGAAAGGTGGCGAAAAATCCATCACAGAACTGTTTCCCTTAAATGCCTGCCATTGAGAATTCATTCCTTTTCATTTTCTTCATCAGGTTTCTTCATTTGTTGCCTTTAAAATTCATGTGTCCCCACAAGATTTAGGAGTTAAAATCTTCCTAAATTAGTACTTCCTATCCAGACTTAGTACGAGGAGAACACAAGGTAACTGTGTGGGAAGGTTGGGACAACAGAAGAGCGGCATATTTTTAAGATTGCTATATGTCTTAGTCTAGCCAACCCCCCATTTTTGCTTAATATTTGGTTTATTCTCTCTCACTTTTGACATATAACCCAGACAAATGGATTTTGTTCAGGACCAACTGCAATAATCTATGGTGCAAATAAAAACATAGAGTCCCTTGTTCAGAAAATTACTGAAGATTTCATGGTGGAGAATTTTAAGAATTTCAGCAGAGCAGGTAACCAAGCGTGAGGCCTTTTCACTGCAGGGCTCCATATAACACACAGGCCACGTGCCATGAATAGTCAGCCCTCGTTTTATTCATAATAGTAGAAACGGTGAACCTGAAGTCTGCTTAATGGGAATGTTTCATTAAATATATCTAAATATTTTGACTTGTAAATTCTCAGAGTTGGTACCAGAAATTTGAAACCAAATTCTTTTTAGGGTAATTTGGGACTTTAGAAATCACTATATATAAGATTTTTTTTCCCCAACTAAATTTAACCACTCCCCCTATTTTTCTTATCTGTGCATCTTTCCTTTCATTGCTTGACTTCTGTGGGAATGCATAGGATTCGTGAGCTCCCACCTTACCATGTCCGGTTTGGAACCCATGTCCTTGCCCATAAACCTGAGGTTCAAAGGGCTTGCTATTCCTAAGTTAGGAGCCATCATGGTGCAAAAAACCAAGGACTGCCCCCTATAGCCTCCCGAGCAGCACTTATTCTAGAATAACCAGCCGTTTCCCAGCCCCAGGTTCGAAGTTAGGGTGCACGTGGATGACACTGGGCTCTGCCAAATTCTAGATGCAGACTCTAATGAAGCTAGGGGTAGTTTAAGGCGCAGTCCTCTGAGATGCCAGGGAATGGCGAAATTAAGCCTGCAAGAGTCTTGGTCACCTAAGCTACAAAACCACCTCTGGGCAGAATAGGTTTCATGTTCTTACTCAGATATTTGCATAAACTGCTCTGTAAGCCAACATTCTTTCCTTCCTAGCATTATGTTTTGACTTTAGTTCAGTCTGACACAATGCGGTTTTGACTTCTCTATTAAATCCTTACTCTTTATCTTTCATTGACATATCACTATAGTGAATAATTACATCAATCCCACCCTGGACAGAATGCCCCAGATTTTTTTCTTATTTTATTTTTCAAAATCAGTCATCAATGGTGATTCTTCTGACTTTCTTATCTTTTACTCAATTGGGCTGGGAGTTAACGAGGCCACTCTTGGTGGGAGGCTGTCTTTCCTTTCTCCCAGCCCCAGCCCACCATCGAGACTAGTTAAATGAAATAATGGCATTTTTATGATGTTGACTAATAGTCACAAGACATCAGCTGCGAAATGAACGGCATGGAGGTTTTCAGTAATCACCTGTTAATTTTTAAGGTTACACTTTAGAAAATGATGATAAATTCTACTTTGATGAGAGTTGACCGTTAAAAACTCTTTTAAAGTAGTACGTATCGAGTAACTAAATTATATCTACTGCAATTCTAAGTGCATACTTCTGAAATATTTACCTTCACAAAAATTTTCTTCTAAAACATACAACCATAGCTTGCCAACTTACTAGCAAGTCAGTTTAAATAGTTTAGTTTTAAAAATGTTGAATTATTTTTGTAATGTTTGGTCTGATTTTTAAAAATAGTTTTTATCTTTTAAAAAAGAAAACAGCTAAATAAAATAGTATTCTTTTTTATATTGAAAGCATTGCATGCAGCATTTTTTATTATTAATAGATTACTTGGACTTTAGGAAGCAGTATTAACAATATTTTCTCTTCTATCAAAAAATATTTACCCACTAAGTATCGTTTTATAGTATTGGATTATTCTTGTGAACTGGATATTTAAAGATTTTTATAGGCTTTCAGTTATAATCCAGTATAACAAAATAAACATAAAAGCTAGGCTCTATAACAAAATATGAATGGTTATAATGTTTAAACTTAAAAAGACAAATGTAGTATATGAACTTCAAAATATATAAGAAATCTGGAGGAATCAACGCAATAATTTGCTTAAGGCAAAGTATTTAGGAGGAAAGAGAAAGCGAATGTATGGGAAGGTCAAATACTCTTTTATTGAAGGAACTTCGGTATGCTAGAGATAACGTTAAAGCAGTATTATAAGCTTTATGCTTTCTTGTCGGCATAGCCAATTAGCTTGTGATCTAGTCAGTTACCAAGCTTAATGATGAATATAAGATAACACATCTTTAAAATTAATGAAATAGTTTGAGAGTAAGTAGTATATTATCTAGGAAGTAAATTCACTACCCAAATCAGTCTCTAAGGCTTAACTCCAAAGTAGACCTTTGCCTCCAATTACATAGGGATGTGTTAGTTCTGATACAAAGTATTTGTAGCTAGATATTATATATCACTATACAAGTGCCTTTTGGCCTCCCTGGGAGAATATGAACTGGTTCAGGGTAAAGCAGCTTTCATAATAATATACAGTTGCTAAATGATTTTATCATTTTGGTAGATTAAAGTTGGCTTCCATTTCTTTGACACTCCTTCGATCTGAGTTTCTTCCCCTTGAGTCTAGACGGGCTCTGTGACTGTTGGACCGATAGAGTAAGTGGCTATAAAGTTCTCCAGGTGCAAGCTTCACACTTCAAGAGGCTGGAAGCTTCCACATCCTGTTCCTTGGAATGCATGCTTTTGAAACCAGGCTGCCCTACTGTGAGGAAGCTCATATACCCTGACATACAGGGAGAACCATGTGGACAGGAACCCAGGCCCCTGCTGACAGCCCATGCTGAGCTGATAGCCGAATACCAGCCAGCACCACCTCGCCAGGCATGTAAGCAAGTAATCTCACCAGAGATCCTCAGAGATAAACCACACCCTACAAGTCCTGCGCAAATTACAAAGCTAATTGCTTCAGGGAATTCCGGGATCCACTGCTACATTCGCAGCAGTAGTTAGCATCATAACAATGCCCCGGGAAGTAAGGAGCCAAGATTTGAAAGAATAGAAGGTTTGAAAAGACAGCGTACATCCGTGGCTTCCATCATTTGTTAAGACATGTCCCCCAATATCTCTTTAGATTGGGGAGCAGGACAATGTCCCTTTTTACAAAGGCAGGAAGAATGTGGCACCGTTGGCTCTTAGAATGGTTGGCATCTGTAAGCTTGTGCATGTACACGAAGAGTTCACAACAGGTCTTGGCCCACATCAAGAATCACGCCGACCCCGGAATTATTGGAGCGCACCAAGGGGTGGCAAGGAACTGTTGACTCTTCAGTCAGAGCGACTGCTCTCCATACAGGTTTCTTTCTTCCAGTTACAACCTCCTGAAGATATGAAACACCGTTTTTATCATGACGTTCAATCATTTTCCTAATCCCAGCCTCGGAGAGGGGCCCCCGGAACCTGCTAGTCAAGTTCGCACTCTTTTTAGCCTGGCATTTAAAGGCCACAGAAATCCAGCTCCTCGGGGGGACAGGTGCCTACTCCAGTGGAGGCTTTCAGGCCTGGTCCCCTCTGACGCTTCATCTCAGCCCGTCTCAGCAGGGGCCTGAACTCTTCATTTTAATGAGCATCCCTGTTGAGTCTGTTGAGTCTCCAACCACGGTGGGAGTCTCTAATCATTGAGAACTAGTACTGTAAGTGATGCTTTTTTGGTACCTGTGGCTGAAATGACAAGCGCATAGAAGAGAAAGCTTGGGATGGAGAATGAGCCTCTGAACGCCCTAACCTGGGCTGCGCAGTTACTCATTATGGAAAAAGGAACTAACGAGTCGCCCTTCATAACCCTTAAGTGAGCATAACAACGGGAAGAATGCCCCCTCCCAGCCGGCGTTAGTGTTGGAGCAGGTGAGTTACCTGGGAGTCCTGATGAGTACAGCCGACAGCAGCGTTGGGAAGACAGCAGCCCCTCACAGCTACCCCACAATTATTCTTCCTGATTAGATAGATGCTTCTAAAAACCAAGGGCCTGGCAGGAAAGAGCTCTGACAGAAAACTTTATGAATCTGCGAGTCAGTTTTATTTATTTCAACATCAGCACAAATCTCCAAGATGACTCTCACGAGACCTCAGGAGGCCAAAAGCAGCTTAAATACGGCTTCTTTGGCAAATATCACCAAGCAAGTAAGTTATCAGTGTGGAGTGGCTGCAGGGGCAACAGGTAACATGTGTACGTGCATAATTGTCAAAGAGATAGGAGTACTTTAGGACACATGAATTTCTGTATTATTTGGGCTCTCGGATTATAACGTTCACAGGAAACATGATGACATCTCTCACTCCCCCCTCCCCCATATGTGTATATCAAAGAAAGTAGACAAAAGCAACAGAAAGGATCTATCATTTTCAGACTTGGGCTCACCAGCTTAAAATGACATAGTTAGTAGACCATGGAGACATGGGTTTACTTCTGGGCTCTCTATCCTGTTCCATTGATCTATGTCTGTTCTTATGCCAGTACCAGACTGTTTTGATTACAGTGGCTTTGTAGTATAGTTTGATATCAGGTATTGTGATCCCTCCTACTTTGTTCTTCTTTCTCAAAATTGCTGATGCTATTCGGGGTCACTTATGGTTCCATATAAATTTTTGAAAGGTTTGTTCTGCATCTGTGAAATATGTCATTGGTATTTTAATAGGGATTGCATTGAATCTATAAATTGCTTTGGGTAGTATGACATTTTGATGATGTTAATTCTTCCAATCCATGAACACAGTATATGCTTCCCTTTATTGGTGTCTTCCTTAATTTCTTTCTTCAGTGTTGTGTAGTTTCCTGAGTATGGGGTGGGGGACAACAGGGCAAAGAAGGGGAAGGGTCATTGAGGAACATGTATAAAGGACCCATGGACAAAGACAGTGAGGGGGAGGATAGACTGTGGGAGGTGGGAGAGTAATGGGGAGGAAATGGGGACAACAGTAATTGAATAAATAAACAAATAAATAAGTAAATAAAAATGACATGGTTAATAGAATACTTGCCTCCTTTAAAGAAATATAATAACCAGCACTTTCACATCACATTCCATAGGACGCAGACATATATTTTGAAAATATGGTAGAGAAAGCTTGAAGATTTGAATTGTCATGCCCAGAAAAATATTTTTAAAGAATTGTATGTGCACAAGAAGAGTGCCACCTGATCAAATTAAAATTCTGCTCAAAACAAACACAAACATTAATTAGTAACACATACTAGAAGTTTTAGCAATAAAATATATTGACGTTGGCAATTTATTTTTTAATGTCTCATAAAAATGGACTGATAAATGGGCAAATGGATAGATCTGTGATAAAGCTATGATAAAGCAAACATAGCAAAATGTTAAGAACTATAGAATTAGGGTGACAGGTATATGGTGGTTATTATACAATTATTCCAGTGTTTCTTCACACTGGAAAGTGTTCGGAATGAAATGTTGGGAAAAGCATTTATCAGTAGAAAAGAGAACAGTCCTTCTTCCGGCTGGGAAGGCCGTCAGCTGACAGAGCCGCACACAGCGTTTATAGTCACACGAGCCAAGACTGAGCCCCTGTCCCTCCACAGAGGGTCTCTCTGGCCCTGACCTCGTTCATTTAATCACTGAGATTTCATCTTATCGTCTGTCAGCATAGTGTCATAATAACTACCATGTACTGTAAATGTAAGAATTCAGTGTATGTGAAGTACCTGACACCTAGTAAACATTTAAAAAGTTATTTTTAATTGTTATTAGTTTTTATGTCTACGAGTAACTAGTAACGTAAAATTATTTATACACCTTAATTTTCTTTTTAAAAATCTTTCTAAATTTAAAGGATTAATTTCAGTATTGGAATTGTGACTTAGATTGCTATATCAAGATGTAAAGTTCTTATGAAGCAATTAATATGTTTCCTATAATCTCCAAATCATTCATATTTCTATAGCACTGAGGGGAATTAGTGGACATAAATTTCATAGCATTTGATGTATTTTAAGATTAGTTTTCATCAAATTTAAATTTCACTCTAGCTTATTAACAAGAAAGGAGGAGACATCTAATATAAAATTCTAGCCAACATACTGCTTTCAACAAAAACAGTTCTTTCAACAACAGAAAAATAGCTCAATGTTAGATGCTGGGGGCAGAGAAAATGGAACTTAATACAAGGCCTTTATCCACAAAAGACTTTCGGTGTGGTTAGGAAGAAATATCTAGCTCTTGGGAAGAAAGAACAAAGCATGAGTTAAAAATATGACATATAACAAAGTATATGATGAAGAACCAAATGAATAATATAGATAATATGTGCTGAGAGTTCAGAAGAGAGAAAAAATTATTATTGCCTTGAAGTGAAACTTTTGGGGATTCTATGCCTATTAAAGCCCCTTGGATCACGAAAATAACTTTCTGAAAACATGTCATTTTGATGGAAGACAAAAACACAATTGAATAGATAGTGATGCTCAGGACAAGCCTTCCCTTGGGAATTATGAACAGGAAGAAAGAATGAGAACAGAATATTTAACAATAATCACAAGATGAATATTACCCTTCCTTCATTTCAAGAGGCATTTATTTAATGTCTAGTTGATATGGAGAAATCAGGATAGGTGCTGAAGGCTAATATGAATGAAATATGGCCCTAATTTCCAGGGGGTTACAAGTGACAATAACTAGAGTTATCATTAAATGCCAAATGTATGCCAAGCTAGTTAAAGCTCACAGTCTATTAGAAGAGCTAAGAAAAAAAAAATCTGTATCATACAAAGTATAAAAGAGCAAATGCCATAAAAAAAAGGCCAGGTAAAATGTTAGGTGTATTCAGAGAAGAGGATTTTTTTTGCAGTCCACATGTAAGGGAGCTATTCATGCAGGAAGTATCCCTGAGTTGGGCTTTCAAGAGGAATGAGTAGAATGTTTAGAGATGCAGTGAAAAAGTAAGGAAAAGGAGGGTGAACGAAGGCATAGAATTAAAACACATGCACGAAATAAAGCATGTGATTCTCTCGGGAGACTATCTGGAGAGAAGGGTGGTTGAAGGGGAGATTGAGCCAGACCCCCGAGGCCCTGAATACCAGCCTAAGCGTTTGGGACTTCATTCTGTTGGCAATAGGAAGCCATTCAAGGATGACGAACTGAGGAAGGAAATGTACGGAACTTTTCTGTTCTTCGTTTTTAACCTGTTCACCTGTGTAGGATGGATTGCAGAAAGAAAAGCCAGGTGCGGAATGATCACAGGCAGTAAGAGTCTGAACCCGGGGCATAGGAAGAACTATTTCCAAGGATAAAAGGATATAATCTTGCAACTCATTCAGTGTCAAGATGGGGACAGCAAAGTGTACCAAAGCGGGACATTGACATCATTTAGAATTGCCAATAAATGGTGATAAGAAAAAGCCGACCAGTTTTTAGTCAGTTTTATTATTGCTCTTAAAATCTCTGCAGACAGTGCCCCCTTGGTTGCAGGTACCCAGGGTACGTGGCGCCCGCTCACCTCTGCCAACGTCTGCCACTGCGTGGGATTGGAAAGGCTCTCAGAGGTACCTGCGAGTTTGAGGGCGCTTCTAATAGAAATAGAAATCAGAAAGCTAAAAAGGCAGATTTAGGAATGAGTTCAATTTTGCACATGTTAACTGAGTTCCTGGTGGGAGGGCCGAGGGATACTGTGCAACCTGAAAAAACGAGAGAGGAGTGTAGCTCCGCTGGAAAGTTAAGGTAGAGATTTAGGTTGGGGAGTCATCTGCTTCAAGGTGGCAGCTAAGGCCAGTGGAAAGTGTCTAGCTCTCTTGACTGTGACGTTTATGATTGAGTATCTACAGTATTACCCACATATCTGGTCTCTAAAGCATATGGATTGTAAGCCAAACAATACTCAGAATGTGTACAATTAGAGGCACCTCCCACAACTCTCCATCTTGCGTTTGCCTCTTTTTCAGTTTCTACCTGTATCACCGTTGAGATCGTTGACACTTGAAAGCTAAATATAAGAGAGATTTTGAATGAATTCTTTTTATTTTTTTCTGAATTCTATCACTGCAGCTTAGTTATTGATACTTAAATAAATTTAGATCTCAGGAAATAGTGTAGATGGACTGTATTAGAACGTAACTCCCTAAAGAAGTTAGGACATTAAGACAGTTTGGAATTGGGAAGAACTTCTCTGCATCTGTGGATCTGTGAAACTAGAAAGCAAGTGATGTAATTCCAAAATACAGTGGTGCAACAGACATGGGAGAGACATTCCCACTCCGAAAGGGAGAACGTGGAAGGAATAAATGGCTTATTGGGTCAAACAAGCCTGAAACTCAGCAGCAATTTCTGTTAGATTTCAGGGCCTAAGAATAATCCTCTTCGGCTCAGTGCTCTATCCTCTCTACCTGTGGTCACCCTCTCTGCCCCCTACAACTGTGGCTCTGTCCTCCGAGTCATTCTTTATTTCACCCCATCTCTGTCCCTTTCAGTCCAAGCTGCAGTGTTTCTCTTGGTATAAAGTTCTCAAAATCTGGTAGGGCTCTCTTGCAATACAGAAGTGTTCACACCATCAAAAAAGGGGGCCTCCATAGATCTTTCTAGATAACTTTATCTCTATTGCTGACTTCTGCCAATGGTTTGATTGGATCCTTGAGTCACTCCCCTAATTTCTTCAACAAAATGTGGTTTATCTACAATCATTGTGTTCTCTCCAGAGCATGCGTTATCATCTTTTGCCATCCAGATAGGCTGAGAAGTCTCCAGATTATCAAGAACTGGTTTTTGTTTGTTCGTTTGTTTCTTTGTTTCTTTGTTTATTATAGCTTGTGCCTTGAGTGATCTCCTTCCTTTCACATTTTCCAAAAAGCAGCAGGGAGAAAACAGGCCATACCTTCCCCCCTTTGCTTGGAAACCTTCTTTGCTAATTATCCAAGTTCATCATTTCCATGTTCTACCTTCTACCCAACAGTAGAACTCAATTCCCCTAAGTTTTCTGCCACCTTATAACAAGGATGGTCTTCCCTCCAGTTTCCAATAACGTGTTCCTTCTTGTCATCTGAGACCTCACAGAAAGCACCTTTAGTGTTCATATTTCACAACAGTCTGTTAATGACAAAATGAGTTATTCTCTAAGACAATAGGAGCTTTCTCCATAGCTCCCCATACTTCTTTCTGGTCTCTCATACATCTACCTTTAATGTCCCTATAGCTCCCATCAATCTTTTCAAGAAAAGCTTGGCTTTTTCTATCATGTGCCTCAAGTTCTTCCAGCCTCTACCCATCACACAATACCAAACCCACTTGCAGGTTTTGAGGTGTATGTCATAGCAGCTTCCTGGGACCAAAATTTGTATTGGCTTCCCAGGTCTGCCCTAGCAAATTACCATAGGCTGGGTGGTTTAACACAATGGAAGTTTATTTTCTCACAGTTCAGGAGACCAGAAGTCTGACATGAAGGTATCACAGGGCCTGACTCCCTCTGAAGACCGTAGGGAAGGACCCGTCCTTGCCTCTCTCCTAGCTCCTCATGGCCTCTCACGTTCCTTGGCATTTCTTGATTTGCACTAGCTGCATCTCTCCCATCTCTGCCTTTGTCATCAAATGAACTTCTTCCCTGTGTGTCTCCATATGGCCTTCTTAGAAGGACGGCAGTCATTGGCTTTAGGGACCATTCCAATCCACTGTGACCTTCTCTTAACTAAGTATATTTGCAAAGACCCTCTTCCAAAATAGGGTCACATTCCGAGGTTCAAGGTGGACATGAATTTTGGAGGGACACTATTCAACTCAGTATAGTTTCTTTCAGATCCCTAATTCTCCTTCACCGTCTCTTCTGGTTGACAGTACTAATATTAAGTTGCCATGGTGACAGTTTACCCATTTAACTTACTGTCTGCATTCTAATCCCCTATCTCTTTTCAAACTGTGTTTCTTAAATGTTGAATTTTTAAATGGACAGACTGATGGCAATATTTTGAGAAATATGAACATTAAGTTCAACCGGAGGTGGGGAGATTGCCAAAGTGAGGTCCCAGACAGTAAAACATTGTTTTTAGTTCATTGGATTGAATATGTCTGCCTGCTACTGATTGTATTTAAATAACAGCCTTTGTTTTTGTTCATAGTTAATTCCTTGCTCAAGTGGAAAATATCAAGAGTTCTTTAACTGATTCTCTCAACTGATATTTAATACATACTCTGCTATGGTTACCCAGCCTGGGATTTGTTACTTTAACGTATCAGTCAATGGCAAAGTCGATGTGTAAGCTGCTAGTGATTTTGAAAGTGTCTTTATATTCAATAGTCTTGTACCTTGTTTGTAATTGAAGGTCATTCCTTAAGAAAAGAATAATTTCCAAGACTGTAAATTCATTGTACTTTCCAAGCTCTCGAGAATAGAGATTTGCAACATCAATATGTAGCTGAGCTTCACCCATTCAGGCTACTAAGGACTGATGCTCATAACTTTTCCTTATTTTTCATGATGCAGCTAATTCTAAGAATATTATCTTTTACTTGCTTGGCTCTTAGAAAATATATATCTATTTTATCATTTGAAACCTGTGAAGAAATACTTTTTTTTTTGTTTTAGGGAAGCTTCTTCTCTTACTAAAGCATTTATTAGATTTTACTCGTCTTGAGAGCAATCCATGTACTAGGAATATTATCTTTAGAAATTTCACCTCATACTCTTTATAAGCCAGACTGTTGTTTCTTGAGGTTCTTGATGAACACATGCTCTAAGCTCCTATTTTATTTAGATATTGTTGTAGGCTATAACCCTTCCCCTCCCCCACCCCCACCCAAAAAATTCCCATTCTTATCCCTGGAATCTTGAATGTTATTTGGATAAAGGGCCTGAGCACATGTGATTAAGTTAGGGATCTACAGATGGGAGTTTATCCTGGGTTATCTGGGTGGAGCCTAAATGCAACCACCAGTGTTCTTACAAGAGAGGTCGAGGGAGATATGACAACTGAAGAAGAGGAAAAAACAACATGACCACAGAGACCAAGATTGGAATGATGCAAACACAAGCCAAGAAATGCCACGTTCTCCCCTTCAGTCTCTGGAGGGATCGCAGCCTTGCCAGCACCATGGTTGGACCCAGTGAAACTGACTTGGAAGCTCTGCCCTTCTGAACTGTAAGAGAGAATTTTTTTCTGTTGTTTTAAGCAATCAATTTGTTACAGAAGCTGTAGAAACTAATACGTGCTTGTAATATTTTCCCTTGGATGATGTGAGATACACGTACCAGAAACATAACTTATTGGATATACTTACAATAATTGTTTTTCAGTTCTATGTCAGCACATGAGCTGAGTTGATACTGAGTTGTTTGTTGTTTTTTTTAGTATATTTTATTGAGTATGCTGTTACAGTTGTCCCATGACCCCCGCTATATCCCCTCTGCCCTGCACCTCATTTCACCGTCCCCACGCCTTTCAGTCCATGTCCATGGGCTGCACACACCAGTTCTCTGGCTTCTTAACTTCCCATGCTACTCCCAGCCTGATACTGAGTTTTCAGTGACAGCTACTCCCTTTGACCTTAGGTGCAGTCCCTAATCTGGTTATCAAAGTAAACTCCAAACTTCCATATAGAATTGTTTTTTAAACTGGAAGACTAATCCAGCGATGTCTTTTAAAAACGCGGCTCATCTTTCCCCACCTGAATGGTATATATTTCAGATTTTATTCTATGTAAACATCCATCGTTCTTTCTAAAACCTCAAGTTCAGTTTTTATTTCACATTACAAATTACAAATTAAACCAAAGCTTCCTTCCTTTATGGGTGCAAAATTGATGGTACAGCTAATTATTCTCTCCAATGACTAATTATATTTCCAGTTGCCTACTTGAAGGTCTAATTAGCCAATGGCATATGCTTGCGTGGGGGCAAGGAGATTATTGGCATTCTCAAGCAGGTAATTACAAAAGCAATTAGTAATGCACACGACTGATTACAAGAATAAAAATTGTACCCACAAAAATGGTACCAGTGTCTGCTGGGCAGAAAAACCAGTCTCTGGAAAGCGATAGGAGACTTAACCCACCTGGCAATGTCCTAACGAGGCAGTAAAGCCAGCCGTGAACTAGACCCACCTGCATCAGTAAGCAGCCCGCTCTGAGGGGCCGTCAGAGTCTTTTTACCCCTGACAAAGGCCTGCACTGGGGGCAGTTTCCCTATTGCCAATAATTGCCTGTCAAAAAACTTGGGTTTGAGCTTGTATCTTTGTCAGGAGCACTAGAATCTTTACAAGTTCTTCCACTTCTGGAACTACCACATGGCGAGATTCTTTCCGAAGTGGTGATTTTTCATGCCATTGTGTTATCAGCACCTGCGTCCCCCATGTTGTAAAATAAAGGGCCCCGGAAAGAACATCGCTTCGTTTTCGGTTGCTTCTCAGCAGCGCCGACCAGCCCTTCGGGCAGCAGAACTTCAGTGAGTCAGTTTCGGCGAATTCACCAAGCGCCCCGCTACCAGAAAGCCTCCTGCGGTCGGCAGGTTTTGTTGTGGAGGCCCCTGCAGATGTCATGCCCCGATTAAGCGTCGGATTGTGTTCTTCGTTACCTAACCCCGAGCTAGGGATTCCCATCTGTATCCGAAGGGGTTCAAACGGGGAACCTTGTTTCATCTGACAGCAGGTCTAAAAATTTCGCTCTCGAGTAACAGGAAAATAAAAGTTGTTGAGAATGTTAGTATTCTAAATACTGAAAATATTACATCTGCCAAAAAAAAGAGAAAAAAGCCTGCATCACTCCCTCTCCTGACACATCTCAAAAGGGGTGTATACAGCACAAATTACAGGGCGCTCGATGGTCCCGGTGGCAGCAGCACTGGGGTGCCCCTCCCGCTGCGCCAGGTACTGCTGCTAAAAGGGTTCACCTGTGTGGGTTGGGCATCGATGTTGCCTGGAAGAGCTAACGAAGGTAAGGTCAAAGTTGCCCAAAATAGAACAAGTATGCCAGAAGAATGAATGATCTATCTGAAGGAAATGCCCTTGTCATTCCCTCCTATTTTTAAATTTCTTTGCCCTGCCCTGTATTTTTCCATCATTACTTTTGCTCAGTCCTACTCATTTGCTTTAGTCAGGACCGCCTGCCTTACAAGCTAGGGCAAAATGTCTAGGACTATGGAAAAAATGTACCTTGAAGTAAAAGTCAAAACAAATGCAAATCTGCTATTATGTTTAAGTGCCGCAGCACCGTTGAAGATTAAAATCCAGAAAAGTGTGTCCAAAATAAATACACAGCCAAGAGGTTATTTTTTTTTAAATTAGCAATGATCGAAGGACACTACAGAAGAAGGATTAAGAATATTAATTACACAACAGATAAAAAGTAAGCAGATCTTGCTTAAAATGTGGTGTAAAGTAGTCTTGCCAACCAGAGGATAAAGGTGTTTTTATACCATTAAACATTTGCTTTGCTTTCATTTTTTTCCAAAATATATTTCATTTGTATGTGTGTGTGTGTATACTCGTGTGTGTTCCAAATTAATTTAAAGACCATAGAAAGTGTGCTCTAAAGGTCACCTACCCGGAGCAGGACAATCTGACAATTGGTCACCTAGCCTTTACCTAACGGTGAATTCATTGCCTCTCTAAGCAGCCTGGTTAGTATCCAAAAAATTATCTGTGCGAAGGAGCATCTTTACTTTCAGTTGGCTTCCTCATTGTAACTTCTACCCACCAGCCCCATTTCTGTTCCCCAGAGCTGCCACGGGAAGGCCCTGACCTCAATACAACTTTCCCAATATGAAAGGCCAGTGTGCCAAAACTTGCCTTCTGATCTACAGCACCCCTGCGGGTACTCCTCCTACAGTTGTATTTTAGCTAACTGTACCTTGAGCAGGGGCAAAATAATAGCTCAATTAAACGTGTTAAACCAGAGGTACCTTGTTCAAACTGGGTGTGGGTGGAAAGAGGGAAGGAAAATGAAATACTCTGCCTCATTTAGCTGTAAAAACTTATAACTCGACTTTTAAAAGAATTAACAGAATATGTTGGTATCAGAGAGACCTAGCGTGGCTCTATTTTTTAAAAATTCCATGCTTAAGGTAACATTTCATTTTCTTTTCTAGCTGCATTTTCTTTCTCCTATCTTCTAACTACTTTTATTTTAATAAGTTCAGAGTAGAAAAAAATGAAAAGGCACTTATTTTCTTTACTCTCAGTTTTTCACCTCGCATATATCTCATACTTCACATAGCAGTTCTATCCGTACTAAAAAAAAAAAATGCACATTAGAGGGTTTCAGCGGGGCGCACTCTCCCTCACACTGCTGCCTCCCGACCACGTGCAATTTCTACATGATCTGTAGGAAGCAGCTCAAAGGAGCCCAAGGCATCAGTGGAAGCTACGAACCTGTCAGGCAACTACTGGTAACCATAATTTTAAGAAAAATTTATTATGACATGTTCTTCTCTGAGGGTCTTTTACTTCCTGTTACCTCTTCCTGAAAATCTTTCTCCCCAGAGTCCCACATAGCTCACTCCTTCACCTGCTTCGAGTCTTTGCTCAAAGGCACCTCTTCCGTGAGTCCTCGCCGAGTGCACCCATTTACAGTTGTGTTTCCTCGTTCCTCATGCCCTCACACTCCTTTCCCTGCATTGCTTTTCTTTACAACACCCACCATCACCTGACACGTGCTTTTCTCATTTTATTTGTGAAATGTAGCGTTCATGCAGGAGAGTGTATAAAACATGTATGTATAGTTGCAGGGGTGTGCAACCTTTTGGCGTCTCTGGGCCACACCGGAAGAAGAGGAGTTGTCTGGGGCCACACATTAAATACACAAACACTAATGAAAACTGATGAGCGAAAAAAAAGGTTTTAAGTAAATTTAGGATTTTGTGTTGGGCCACATTCACAGCCATGACGGGCTGCACGGTGGAGAGCAAGCAGCTGGATGAGCGGACATCTGTCCCACCGCCACCCAAGCTAGGGAATAAGAAACTACCCGTGTGCACTTCCCGGAGGCATCCCGACTGTTTTGATAATCATTGCCTTACATTTCTTTATGTTTTAACATCTGTGCATGCATACACTTAATAGCAATACATAGTTTACTTATTTATTATACTTAAAACAACAGACCAAGCACCCGATATTCTTTGTACCTGTGAATTCTTTACCTGCCCTAGATCACCCAAAACCCATTCTTAGTCCAGCCTTCTCCAGCGATCTCAGCTGTATCAGTTTCGCCCCAACATCTCACCCCCACCCCAATTTTATTCCCTGGTTTGGCACTTATTTCAGCCTCTTGCCAGTTACCCTTGCCAGATATTCAGGTTCTTTCCCAATTTCCTTAACAGAACAACCTTCATTTTTGACTTAGGTCAAAAGCAACCAACCTCTATAATCTAATTTTACTGAAAATAATTCACCCTCAAAATCCAAAGTACCTGTTGGGAAAATGGCAGGTAATTTCTTTCATGTTTTTTTTTTTTTCATTCCTGAAACAAACTTAAGTGGTTACAGAGTTCCTGATAGTTGTTACTGATTCTAGTAGCAGGAAAGTTCAGGCTTGTCTCTGACAGATTTCCTTTGTTCTCTGGTCCAGCCTTCAAAGTGATTTTGGTTTGCTTAGGGTTATCGCCTGGACAAGCCACAATTTCCATTTTGATTTATTCCAAAGATTCTAGCGAGCATACTGCTTCACAGATGATCTCAATTTGTTTCGATAATGTGCCCAATCATTTCATGTACAATCAGAATGTGTAATCAGAAGTTATGCAAATGAAACTTTATCATCATTGGGACCTCTGCCTCTTTGCAAGTCTCCCTCATCCTCACCTAGCCGAAGTTAGCTATTATTCTCTTCTGCAGAGTTTTCTGTGGAACAATGTCCACCTTTCTTTTGTACAGTATAGAATCCAGAAAACAGCGCTCATTTTCTTTTTATGTCGTTAGAATTAGACGTATCATTCATCCATAATCTGAGTTCTACAATAGCTGCAATCACTGTGTCACTGGCCTCTGAAATGAATTCTTAGATTCAGCAATCACCACACTACCAACATCTATTAGGTGTATCATCGAATTCTTCTATTGCCACCTTACCTATCCAAGCAGTGTGCAGTAAGTGTGACGGCACTGATCGGTGTTCTGCCTTCTGTCTACATTGGTGGCATTTTACTAGAAATAGAAGTTGTGGGGCAGCAGCTTATCCATACATAGCCTAGGCAATCCTTTTGGTAAAAGAAAAAATATTGAAAGTTCTTTCAGAAAAAAAAAAAGTAAGTTTTTGCTGTAGGTTTCTTCTTTATTAGCTTCAGTATTTTTGCATTTATTTCTCCTCTCAAATAACAGGTTTTTAAATAATGGTTGAGATTATATTAGCCTCTGTTTAATAAACTGAAGTTTAAATAGCCTAAAACACACACACACAGTACTGTACTTCAAAAAATATAATTGAAGTATCAATTTTCAATTTCAAAAATGTACTTATGCCAAAATTATTCTTTCTAGAGATCATACCTATTTTCTGTGGCTGATTAATCTATTTTTTGAGAGACTTATTTTCTGCCAGGCATTTAAAAATAACCAGTATTTGGAAGAATACAATTATATAAATGATCGTATTCATATAAGTACTAAAATTTTGAAAAGATACTTTAGAGTGGAGACTTAAATGTGTTTTCACCATTCACAAAATAATAACTTGAGCAATTTTGAGAGTTCTGCGTTAAATTGCTTGTGAAAAGAAGGTCTTGGTGACAGGCTTCAGTGAAAATAAAATATAGATTATTAAAAAGGTAATTGTATGGTTGTGCATAATCTGTGCTCGCAGTACTTTTTTTGTTACAAAGTTATGTTGGAGGAAGTATCTTCTTTTGTTTGTCTCCAGCCCAGTCATGGAATAGTTACCCTGCATTTGAAGAGTTTTACTCAGTCTATCATCATAGAAGTTAATGGTAGGTTGCTGATGTGACAAAGGTTGTAAGTTCAGCAACACCGATTGTTATTATCTATGTTAAAGCGGCTCAGAACTTTCCAAAATATATTGATGTAATAGTCGCCCTCATCCATATTCTACAAGACCACAGTAAAGATGCTACAACTACCATGGATTTTATAAAATAATTTTCAGTAAACTTAAAGCGTCTTTTATTTTAGAACAAGGTGCTTGCAGGCCGCTTTTTTAACGTGAAAATACAGAAAGCAGCAGATGGGAAACAGTTACAAAGATATCAGTCATAAATAGCTGTACTGTCAATAAGTTGGCAATCCACTCATTCATCAAATATTTATTGACCGCCTCTTATGTGCCACTATATCTTGTATCAGTAGAAAATGAAGTAAGTTTTAAAAATAACATTTTTAAGGATGGAAATGAAGAATGACTGCTAATGGGTATGGTATTTTGGGGGGAGGCGATAAAGTGTCCTAAAATTAGATCGTAATGATGGGTGCACAACTTTGAATGTACTGAAGGCCACTGAGCTATGCACGTACATTTTAAATGGGTGCATTTTATGGTATGTGAATAAATAAAGTGGTCTCAATAAAGCTATTTTTTAAAAGATGCTTTATTGATGGAAGAGAAAAAAATTACAGTGTAATTGATTATAATGTTAGCTTTGAGCTGGCATTGACCAGTTAGGCAAGTATACATCAGACAGTCTATGAGTCAGTTCTGAAGAAGGGAGAACACTTGGATTTGAGAAAGTATCTGATCTACTCTGGTTGTGCAAGAACGCTGAGTCCTAGTGACACATGATACTTTAAAAAAAACAGCAAGTTTACAGAAAATGTGCATGTCAAAATTTTTTTGGTTCTAGTACTGTTTCAGAGTACCGTTACCACCAGAAACCCCCTTTTCCCCCAATACATACATCAGTATATAGTTCCTAATATGAGAGCAGTCCCCCGCATAACTCCAATATAGCTGTCAAAATGGGGAAATTAACACTAACATGGCACTGCCATCTAGTCCTTAGACATCATTGAAGTTTCACAGTTGTCTCAGTCATTTAGAGCAAAATGATCGCAGAAGAGTTCAGTGTAGAACCATGAATGGTATTTAGTCTTCCTCGGTCTGCCACAGCTTCTCATTCTTTTCCTGGACTTTTAGAGAAGACCCTTTTGAAGGATTATTTTACAGTGAACATTAGAATGTCCCTCAATTTGGATCTCCTCACATGTCCTCACGGTCACATTCAGGTAGTGAAATCTTCAGCAGCAACATCGCAGAGGTGATC